>JAAGEH010002435.1:0-21770 GCA_011751065.1 Lasiurus cinereus | reverse complement strand
AAGAGAAGAGAAGAGAAGAGAAGAGAAGAGAAGAGAAGAGAAGAGAAAAAAAGAAAACCTCTATGAAGACAAGTCCTGCTCACAGCTGAACACAAGTCTTTGGTAGACCACAGGCTTACTCATCTGCTGAACAGAAATCAAACTTCGCTCCAGCTACACACCAACCCTGGGGAAGAGGAAGGCTTTCAGTTTGACAGATGACATCCCCTTTCTTCAGAGCACATTTCAGCCCTCCTCAGAGCAGTCCTGCTGCACACTTTTATCTCACATATTCTGCCTGAGCCCTCCTAACATCAGAACTAAGATGCTTCAGAGCTCAGGAAGTATAGTTTATGATGAAGTTTCTATCTGTAGACAAAGCAACTGGATCCCCCTCACCACCCGGACTTCCATCTGCCTAAGAAAGACAATTAGGTTTGATACCTGCTGTTTTTCCTCTCGTGGACATCCTGTTTTTCTTTATGCTAACAAATCATTTTGTTTTCATACTGGAAGTAGACAAAATGAGATGCATAAAACTCCCCTCTCTCCCCACCCACTTTGGCTTTTTATGGTTGACTGCAAAAGATTGTTCAAGTTCAGGAAAATTGATTTATATCATTTAAATAATCTAATCTTCACAAACCTTTTAACACCAAAACGAAAACCACTTAAGGCACAGCAAGACAATTAATATTGAAAATAGTCTCCATGAGGGATTTGCATACCTGCTGCCCACATTTCCCCTTAGAGGAAGCACATGGTTTGTACCTTTAAATTTATAAAAAGGTTTAACTCACCAAACATAAATTCATTTTAATAGGCATTTCCTTTCAAATATTTTATAAACTATTGAACTTAACTGGCCAAATACTAATTAAAAATGCATTAGGAAAGGGTTTGTAGTCAATGGCTTCACTCATATTCTTGCTGATGTTTTTAAAGAAAAAATAGTCACATGGAGTCTATTTCTCTGCCACAACCTCACCTACTGTACTGACTCACTGGTGCTAATAGGTACTGCACTGGGAAGAGAGAGCTGAGCCAGGGGAGGAGAAAAGTCATTATCTAAATGCCAAGTGCAACTATTAGCATTGCAAGCAAATTCAAGATGCACACGAGCATAGAAATATCCCTGTCCCCATTATTCACCTTGACTTTTGTGAATCCAGAGCACTCAGTGGAACTGGAACGAGACTGATAAAATCCTGCCTAGTGAGAACCCTTGGTGTCCTGCAATCCTGCAAACACTGCTGACTCCCAACTCTCCCTGGTGCCAAAACCTTTTCTCCTTCTGAGAGCCAGTTCCAATGGAAACTGTCCCTAAGACAGGATTTCTTACTCTGAAGTTCACAGGCAGGCTTCTGGCAATCTCTAATCTTCCTGAATCAAGAATGGATGAACATGTTTCCAGAGAGATCATGTATAGCTTTCAATAAATTGTTAAAGATGCCCAAACCCCAGAAATGTCGGCAATAAGAATGGTCTTTTCACTCCACGAGTTGCCCTTCTCCCCTGCTCAGTGTTCCAGTCACACTGGCTTAGTGCCCTTCTGCAGGAATGCAGTGCCTTCTCCTCCTCAAGTCTCTGCACACTGTCCTGTACCTAAACACTCCCCACCTCCACTGCCTGATTCTCCTACTCACTCTTTGAACATTAGATTAAATATCACTGTCACTGTTTATTTCTCCAGACTATTCCACCTAATAATTTTCTTTCAAAGCATTTACCCAATTCATAACTTAATAACTATGCAATTATATGACTAACATTTGTCTCACATTAAACTGTAAGCTCCATAAAGATAGGAATCACGTATGTCTTGTTCATTTTGTCAGAAACTGGAACATTGTATACAACTTATAGCATTTGCTGAGTGAATGAAAAATGCATTAATATTTAATGAGTTAATGAATATCCTAAGCCCTGCTTTCCATAAAGTCTTCTATGGTCTTCTTAAACTGGCTTATAGAGTTATCTAATTTTCTGAAATTCTAAATTCTTAAGCACATAGAAACACCATTTATTTTAGAAACTGTTTCTTGTTACCTGGCTATTTCATCTAAGTAAAGCTTGGGTACTTAGTTGACCCAAGAGCTCTTTGGATAGATATGGGTCTCTCACTCCTTTCATGGTCCCTCACTTGGCCCATTGTTAGGCACATAATGGGAAATAATCAAATGCTATCCAACAGTAAGTTTGCCAACTTTAGCTCAGTCTGTTTTGCTTTAATTTACAATGATTGATAAGGTGTTGAGTATATGACCTGCCTCCTAGATTGATCATCACCCTCTCTGAGAGCCTGGATCTTTCCTTCTCCCTTAAAACACACTGGGTGGTGCTAGATGCTCAGCAGATTCAGTCAGATTCATGGCTTATCATAACATGCAGCATACACAGGCATACATAGTCAGTAGTTGTGTTTTCTATGATACCTGAAAAAAAAATTGTGAATGGGGAAAAAATCAAGATTTTTCTGATCTCCTTTGCTTTCCACAGTTGTAATTCCCCACTGCAGAGGGCTGCAGAGTATCACAATAACCTCTATTGGGCAATCTGATTTGACATTTGTTAGGGCTTCTGCCCCTACTTCTTACAGCTGTATTTCCACTGAGTCACTTTATATCACTCCATCCTGATCTCCCAACAGTGTTTTCTTCTCAGTTAGACACCTCTGTTATTAACTGCAGGGATAGTCCATATCTTTTTCATTTACTACCCAACTGCTGTTCAACTTCAGGACAAGCCCATACACTTAATCAGGCATTAGCCTGACTGATGGGCAAACATTGGACAGGTTAGAAAGAGAAGGATCAAGATGGATTACTGTGTCTGAATGCCCGGAAGCTCAGGCAAGGGGCATATTTCATAACTCAATCAACAAAGACCTGAAGGTGTCATTGATCCTCTATCATTATTTATAATCAAGAAGGCAGAGACAAAATTTATGAAGTTTGTGAACCAGAAGAGATTCTGTTTAACATCCTGAAAAAAAAGCAGTTTTACAGCAACTATAAAATTGGTATTGTTCTTGTGCCTTAGGATACACCATGCTTTTAAGTTAGAATGTGGCACTGGTGCACCTCCTTTTGGAATTCATTACACCTTATATGTTTATGTTAAAGTTGGGCACAATTAAAACTAGAAGAACAAATAATAGTACACACCAGAAAATCTCCATGTAGAATGGTGTGCTTTGTCACAAAATTGTCCTGGTGTAATCCTTTTGCATTAGTTTCCTAGGATTGCCATAAAAAATATCATAGACTAGGAATTTATTTTCTCACAGGACTGGAGAAACTATGGTCAGAAGCCCAAAATCAAGGTGCAGTAGGTTTGGTTTCTGAGGCCTTTCTTCTTGGATTGCTGATGGCCACCTTATCCTTGTGTGTTCTCACCGTCACCCCTTTCCCTGTGTGTTGTCTGTGTCCTAACTTCCTTTTGTTATAAGGACACCAATCATATTGAATTAGGGCCCACCCATATGACTTCATTTTACTTTAATTACCTATTTAAAGAGCCTGTCTTAATAGTTACTTTCTGAGGCATTAGAGATTAAAATTTCATCATGGATTTGGGAAGCACCTAATGAACCACTTTTCTGGACTAATATAATTCCCTCCTAACCAGTCTTTTCACACTCCCAGCACTTTTTTCCATCTAAATCATACCTTGGCCAGAAATCCCTCTTGAACATCATTCTGATTCCAGCATCCTCATTCTTAAATTGCTTATAGATTATAGAATGAAGTCCATGGTTCTAGTCTTCCCTTCCCAAACTACCTCCTCCCTCTTTATACAGTTCTCTGACTTTAGAGCCCGGGGGCTTCAATTGTGAGCTTTCTTCTGCCTGGAATACACTGTCCACCTCCACCCGACACACATCTATACCAATCATCCCCATGCACCAACACCCTCTAGCACACTGTATTCAGTCCTATCTTTCTAAATCAATCCTACTCATTTTTAAGAGGATTTTCAAATACTTCTTCCTCCAGTAAATATGTCCTGTTACCTCCAATGAAAAGCAATTTCTTCTTCTTTAAATTCCTATTCTAGTCAATCTTAAAGTGACAATAAAATATAGAAATAAATATGCTATCTTCCCTAGAGACATGAACTATATTAATTTCCTGAGGCTACCATAACAAAATACCACATATTTGGTAGCATAAGCAACATAAATTTGTTCTGTCACTGTTATGAAGGCCAGAAGTTTAAAACCAAGGTATTAGCAAAGCTGTACCCCCTCTTGAGGCTCTAGGGTAGAATTAATTTCCTTCTTCTTTCAAGATCAGATGGATGGTGATATTCTTTGACTTGTGGCCACATCACTTTAAGCTCTGCCTCCTTGGTTGCATTGCCTCCTATTTTGTCTGTGTCAATTCTCCTTCTGCCTTCTCCTCATAAAGATACTAATCCATGGATTTAGGGCCCACCTGAATAACTTGTGATTCTCTTCAACTTAAGATTCTTTTTTTAAATTAATTTTTTATACATATCTCCCCATTGTCCCCCCTCTCTCCCAGGCATAACCAACCCCCCAGTGTCTGTGTTCATTGGTTATGCTTATACGCATGCATACAAGTCCTTTGATTGATCTCTTATCTACCTCACCTAACTTTAATCTTCCTGCTGTAATTTCAGTCTGTTTGAAGCTTTACTGCCTCTGTATCTATCCTTTTGTTGATCAGTTTATAATGTTCTTTATTATCCACAAATGAGTGAGATCATGTGATGCTTCTCCTTCATTGACTGGCTTATTTCACTAAGCATAAGGCTCTCCAGTTCCAACCAGGTTGCTGCAAATGGTAAGAATTCCTTCTTTTTAATGGCAGCATAGAATTCCATTGTGTAGATGTACCACAGTTTTCTGAAGACTCTTTTTCCAAATAAAGTAACATCACTGCTATTGGGAGTTAGAACCTGGGCGTTTGTTTTTAGGGGCTACCATTCAACTTACTACAGAATTTATGTCCGATCCATCTTTATATCCCTACCCTGTTTAACAGTATCTTACATAGTATGTGTGCAACAAATATTTGTGTAATGAATGAGCCCCAGTAATATGTTTGCTTAGTCCTAACCATTGGCAAATTGTTCAGTGAAAGAACCAACTAATAGTCTGAAGTAACACAATCAATGGATTGTTTTGGTGTTGCTCAGATCAAGATTTTAAGCATTGCTGATGCAAAAAGAAAAGGAGAAGGAAACAATGGATTTCTGGTATAAACTTGTAAGTCAATGAATTACTTATTAATAATTTTTACATCATTCTAATATCATTACATCATTAGACTTTAATCAAAGAAAATTTTTCTATGTTTTTATGAAGATGTTTCTTTCTGTTTCAGTGTATTTTAAATATCTCAGTGCCAAGAATGCTGAAATGTCTAATGGCATTATATTTGCATAAAAGAAAGTAAAATGAACTCATATTAAGTTTTCATTTCTAACATTTCTTATAAAACACTGATTTATATATTCCTGATAGTAAAGTATAAATCATTCATTATTTAAAATATGGCATCATTTTGCATGGAATCATCATTTATTTCATAGGCATATGTTGTAAGCAACATACATTAAAGCTTATAGTATATGTTTAAAAATAAATATACCTACTTATTTTAACATAATGCTATTTTTACAACATAGAAAAGATTTGTTTTAAAAAATATCTTTAAAGGTGGTGACAATTGAAACTGTATTTCTGTGCTGCATTATCACAATAAAACCACGTAATATCCCTGAAAGGACGGTAAAGCCTGTTTTATTCAAATATCTAATCACTGGTAGAGTTCTTTTCAGAATATACTCTTTTAATGACCAACAAAGTCCCTTTCAGAAAATAAATATTCATCAAGATCTATAAAGATAAAGATTCTTTTTTTTAACGAGCTTGTTCAAATTCATGGTCTATCCAGTCTGTTTCAAGTTAAAAAGTCTAGAATAAAGCAATGAAAAACATATATCATTGGAATAATTGAGTAATGACTTTTAGTGTAAGAAAAAGTCTTAGAAACCCTATTGGGGTCAGACATAGTTGAAATATAAAGAACTTTTCTAAGGTCAGAGGGTTCCTGGAGAGTCAAGGCTAGAATCCAAGTCTTCTCCTTCTCAATCCTGTGAATACAGGATATAGTCAGAATTCCCAGGCATGACTTGAGGTACTTGGTTGGTATATTCCATGGAGCAACCCAGGTGATGCAACTGTATAGCTCACATGTATTGTTTGGGTTTAGGAAGAGGGAAAACTCAGCTGGAGGCATCTCCTACTTATTGTAATAGCTGCTTAGGTCCTCTCAGCTCTGTGTTCATTGAGTCACATTGGCAGTTTGAGTGGCAGGAGCGCGAGGATTTATACTATAGAAATCAGCAAATGCTACAGATTAGCCCTGCATTTAGCCTGGGGGTAGGGAATAAGGATAACCAGTTTCTTGGTGGTTAAACCCTCTCCCTGCCTCCTCAGATCTTTACCTTTGATTCCTTTGATATATTGGAGATGAACAGACTTAAATATTATTTTCCATTCTTTAATATTTAGACATGAAATGAAATAATAAGAAGAACAGCAACTATTTCTTATATGTTTACTATGTGCCAGGCAGTATACTCAGGATTTACTCTTTGTTTACATGCTTTGTTGTTTAAATCCATGTAACAGCCTTTTAAAGTTGGAATTCTTATTACTCCGTTTACAAATGAGGAAGCTGAAGCACAAAGATCATACATAATTTACTAACTTTTGCTGATAATAAGAAAAGGAACAGGAATTGCAAAGCAGATATTGCTCCAAAGCCTCTGTTGTGTCCCCAATATCATGCTGACTCTGAAATATTCTTTGAAATAATAACTGCTAATGACTGCATCTACTAGTGCCAGATGTTGTGCTAAACCTTAATAAACATAAATTATTTGTAGAGTGATTTTAATTATCATCTTGCATTGTACTGATAAACCGATGTTCAAAAAGATTAAGTGATTTGTTCTCAGTCCCAAGGCTAAAAAAGTGGTGGGTGGATTCATACCCGGCCTATCTATCTAGACCTTTTGCCTTCCCAAGATGCCTTATGCAGCTTTGTAAATTAACAAATGTGATAACATTTAGTGACTGTGACCATACTTGTCACCTCTCCCAAAGTGTCACATTTTGATTTTTGTTTCCTGTGTCACAGGCAATTTTGATGGATTTTTAGACTCCTACAAAATCAGGTAGTAACAATACATGTCTCCAGAGCTGTGAAAATGGTAAGAGCTGGACAGAGTGACCATGAACATCCAACTTTCATGACTCACGCCTCTTAAAAACCAGCAATGTCATTGATAGACCTTTATTTTCACTTGAAATCATTATAAAAGCCAACTATTTCTCTTACTCTTTTTAGAGAAAGCTTCAGTTCACAGACAAAGAATGAGAATGATTTAAAAACTCTCAGGCTCCCAAATGGCTTGAGGTCCAAATTGCATAATGCTTTGAACTAGAATGGGAAAATAAACTTTATGCTTGTAACCTGTCATTGTTTGCTGCCTTACTCTACTCCAAGCTTTTAGTTGTTGACATTTTTAAAGTGAAATGAAAGCCACAAACTCACACAAAATATAATAGAAAATGTCAAAAACGAATGTGATTGGTAAAAAAAAATATCATGATGAACTGTGAAAACTGATATAACTAAGTACAACTTCAAGAAGGCCCTAATAATTTTTAAGCCCAATAGAAGGCATTTCGTGTCCAGTGGAACTCAAATCTACCTCTTTAAACTATTTCAAGCACCTGGAAAATTTGCATGCCTGTATTTTAGCCCCATGTGGTTTCCCAGTACTGTGCTAGGTATTCTAGGGGAATGGATGATAATATGGGGGGGGGGAGAGGAAACAAGCCACAGTAACTTGCTATATATCCAAGATAATGCCAATAACCTCAAAACCATTGTGGGGTAATTACACATTAAATGGCATGATTCTGTCTTTAAGTGCTTTTAGTATAAAAAATATTATTAGTGTGTGCAGCTGGTGTTGATTAGAAATGCTTTAAGGAAAATAAAAAGAAGTACGAGTTGGTGAGGATAAGCCTTGACTAAGCCTTGACTGGGTCTTTCATGATGAATGCCATTACATAAAAAGTGTGGAAGTCATCCCAGCCATTCCAATTAAAAGAGAAGGCAAAACCAAAGCCCTGGAGATGGGAATGAGCCTGAGAGTGGTCTGAAAACATTTCTCAGACGTTCCTTCCAAAGTGATAGTAGAGGTAAAGAGGGAGGGAACATGGATCCAATTTGAAAGTCCCAGCTGGCCACACATGAGTTTGAGCTAACGGCTGTTGAGAAAGAAAATTTTTATCTACCCTACTGGTTCTTTTGGCTGATCTAATAATTAAATTAACAGAAAAAATATCAAATTTAGTTTTGTGCATGCAGAAACCCCACATACATGAGATGTTTGGAGATGAAATGGTAAAATGAGGCGTATATGATATCCTGAGCTAAGCAATGAGATAAGGGGTCTCTGGCTTCAGAGGGAAAGAGAGTAATTTGCAAGATGATAAACAGAACAAATTTCCAGTAATTAGATATTTGCCCTGCCATATAGATAGATCATAAAATGTTATTTCTGGTAATCACCCTTATTATGGGTAAAGATACCCAATTTAGATTCTTCTAAGTATTTAAAGAAGGGGCAGAAGTGTCTTCTGATCCACAAGTGTCAATCACATTCAGTTGAAAATAATTCACATACCAAAGTAGCACATCTTGAGTGGCCTATTCTAACTTGTTCAAGTAGACAGAATCTGGGACTCATTCTATTCTTCTGAGAAGAAACAACATGCCAGAAGTGGTGATTTAAGGAAACATCATCTTTTGCCTCTGCCACCCATGCCTCCAAGATGTGGGTCTCTCTTTGCTTCACTGTAGCTCCTGAGCCAATCCTAGCTGAACCAGTTCTTATGAACTTTAGGAGCTTGAGTAATTGCACCTTTGGCCAATACTATGGATTTCAGCAAAATTTTCCTTCACATTCTCAGTAAGCTAACACTAATTTTTTAAAAATGTCCCTAATGTGCCAAAAGATGTGGATATCTGATGACTGCTGAGCTCCTCTGTGGCCTTCATCCTTGGGGTGCCCTCTGGTGGTGACTCCTACTAAAGATCTCATTTTGCCTTGTCATCCCCTCTGCAGAGTTCGGATGTTATTTACCTTATAACTCCTTTGGTATCCAACACCTTGCAGCTTCATGTGCTTCTTGGGTGAAGAGTGCCTGGATTCACTATCTCAATATTCATCCACCCATTGGACTTCAAGCCTTTTGATTGCTAATGCTTGTCATATACCCATGTGATGACTATAAACTTTGATCCTAACCCACTATAAATCACCTGATAAGGTCTGGAATTTCAGAGTCATTCCACCTGAAATGCCAATTTGTCATTTTGTTATCCTGCTAAACATCTATTAATCTCCTAAATCTGCTCAATAAAACCTTTTCCATTCCCCTTGAATGTAGATTTCTTCAATGTACCCTTCTATGTAGACTTCTCCTTGTCCTCACTATTCCCTATAAATATTTCTATCGGGTCTTGAAAGGTTGCACTACAAATATGTTACATGGCTGTCTCCTCCAACTTCCAACTGACTGTGAGCTCCTGGAGGACCAGATCATGGGAGTCTCTTCCCTGTGACCTTGGCAACTCAGAGGAAGAGGGCAAATGCCTGAGTGGGTATGTTGAGTCCAGTTATAATTCTTTCCTCCTATCCAGCTGCCTTGGATTGCTAACTGTAAGCAGTCATAATATAAAGCAGTTTGGCTCCAGCCTTGTGAAGGAATAAATAAAAATAGATATTCCAGGATAGCAGGGGACCAGTGTACTTCACTCCACTTAGGTGCAAAGGATACAAGAAACAGCATGAAATAGTATGTGTTTGCCCCTATTCCAACAGTTATGACACTGTATTATAAGTTAACTATCTGTCTGCTTATTATATTGTATTCTTCATGGGGTATAGAATCTCAGAACTGTGTCCTATTTATTCCTGTGTTCCAGGCCCATCTCAACAGCTACCCTGAATCATCGCTGGTTCTGTATTGAAGGTCATTCTCTACCCCTCTCCCAATCATGCACCCCTACCCCAAGAATTAGAGGGAGAAGTATCAGGTGCTTTTGAGAGAGGAGAGGTAGTATGGATCGGCTGAAATGTGCCCCAAATTGAGACTCATGAAGTCCCCTGAGGCATAAACTTCAAGGATGGCTGAATTTGAAAAAGAGATCTGCTAACTTCAGAAATCCAAGGTTTCTACTAAGCACTAGAATAGGGGGATGGCACAAGAGGAGGGAGCAAGCTAAGACATCGCTTAAAAGAAAAGAATAGTTGTTTCATCTCTCAACTTTAAAAATCACAAAACCCCATCAACCTAAAGAAACTTTAGAAGTTTACGGTGCAGAAATAAGTAGTTTGTGCGTGATGCATTTCCAACTTACGGCAAGGCAGCTATTAGAATGGAATATTCTCCAATGAATGGGGACCAGATTAAATTCGATCACTACCAACCAAACATGGCTCAGGAAAATTGGCAATTGCATGCAAATGGGAAGTGATTAGTATTACCTCTGCTGTTAGACTTGTCTCAATGGGAAGGTGACAGAGCTCTCATTTGCAATAGACCATTAGAAAAAGTAGACATGTGTTTGGGTTGTCTTTTAAAGTTGGTTGCTTTGTCTCTGCATCCTTCCCTGAATGGTGTTAATTTATTTATTTATTCAAAAACATTAATTGAGTACCTCCTAGTGCCAAGCAAAGTGCTCATCTTTGCAATTCAAAGATAAATAAGAGGACTCATACCCTCGAGGAATTCATAGGCAAGCGGGTGAGAAAGATGAATAAACAAAAATTATAATGATGGAGATAGGTTCAAATCATAGATAGCAGGAGTTAGAACTGACTAAATAAGAATTTTTATTTTGTTTTTTTGGGGAATAAGGTGTCTGCAACATTAGATTTTCTGGTGAAATCTGTTATCATGGTGAGTCTTGAAGCATGTGCAAGAATTAGCCAGGAGTCAGAAGGAGGCTGGTGCACAAAGGCATTAAGATAAGAGTCATGCTCCCAGAGAACCACAGCCCTTCAGATAGAACAGGAAAGCAGAAGAGACATAGCACAGGGGAGGCAGGAATAAGCTAGCTTCATAATCGAGTCCAGGGTATATTTTAAGGGATCACATCCCACTGAGAGTTATTTTTTAACCTATAGAAAAAAGGAGTGTTTAAAGTATTTTTTAATAACCCATTACCAGTATAATATTGTGACTATGGAATTTCTATCTGGGATATAGTCTGTTTTTATTTGTTTGCTTTGTTTTTGTTGAAGAGAAGGGAAATAGATAACATTTCTAATTCCTGTAAGTATCATCTCATAGATACCAGAGCTGCAAGGGATCTTAAAGATTGTTTAATTCAATTTCCTTATTTCACAGATGAGAAAACTCACCTCTACAAAGGTTAAAGAACTTGCTCAAGGTCATATAAATAATGAAAGCAATAGAATCTACTTCTGTTTAATTTCCAGTCATTTGAGTATGTGAGAGAAATGTAGAAACCAACTGGGTTTTCTTAGTGTGCATCACTTCTCAGAAAACTAATTTCTTCCATTAAATCTCAATTCACAAGCTTTCACTTTAAGTGCTGCCCTCTGCCTAACCTCTTCTCCACATTCCAGAGTCATGGCCCCTTTGTAGGGCATGAAACATCTCCTTTATGTTCCCACCCTACAGGATTTCTTAGGCAAATGAAGAACATAGAAATGAATCTTTCTGCATGCATGCATGGCTCAGAGATATAGTCTGCCAAGATGTTTGGCACTCATTACATTATTTTGCTGTGTTTTCTAAAATGATGATTAAGTAGTTATTTTTTATTTAAACATTCCCTAGAAATATGAGACTAAAAGACCTCAGAATCTCTCTGAACCATTTCTACACCAACCGGAGAGCTTAACTTTCTGTTTGGCCCTCACTTTTCCCAAACTAGAGATTCAATCTAGCAGTAACACAAGTATTTCTTGACCTGGTTTTCTTCATTTCACAACAGGATATGCTTACTAATCTTTGTAAAGTTTTGTACCATACTATGCTCATCAGTCAAAGTGAGCCAGATAAATATATATAAATTTTATATTTTGAGGAAGTGACTTAGATAATGGCTAATTTCACACACTCTGGCTTCCTTTGACAAATCTCACCTTGGAATCAATAATAATAATAATAATAATAATAATAATAATAATAGAGTCTAAAAGGAACCCTTCTGTAACAATGTAAAAGTGTCCTTGTTTTCCTCAAGAAAAACAGCCAGAAATTTAGTATGTACATCACTGTTAAGCCAGCAACTGTGCACTTGACCATCAAAACCTGGGCACTGCTTTCACTCTGTCCCAGTGAGGGAGAGCTCAAGGGTAGATAATAGTTATCCATGTTTATGCAGAAACTTGGGCTATTTCTTCAAGCATTACCTAACACATACTAAGTAACCAAAAATAGTTTGTAGAATAAATGAAGAGTAAAGAGATTTGTCAGGCTTGAATTCCCCTGACACAGAGGTGTACTTACAAGCCTAGCATTAAAATGTAGTGTTCCTCTGAGACTATGTATCTGCAAAACATGTCTCTTGAGATCAGGGTACAAAGTTGTTTATCGGCCTATTTACATCAGGTGCAAGAGTAAAAAAAATCTGTGGTGGGAACAACATAGATGGCCTATTGCCCACAGTTGCCCTACAGGAGAAAACATTATTCTGAGAGTTAGTATGCTCATGCTCCTCACCCCTGAGATTTTGATTATATATATATATATAATTTCAGAGAGGAAAGGAGAGAGAGAGATAGAAATACCAACAATGCTAATCATCAATTGGCTGCCTCCTGCATGCTGCCTACTGGGGATTGATCCACAAACCAGGCATATGCCCTGATCAGGAATAGAACTATAACCTTCTGGTTCATGGGTGGACAATCAACCACTGAACCAAAATGGCCAGGTCCAGCCTTTTTTTTTTTTTTAATCCTCACCCAATGACATGTTTCTTGATTTTTAGAAAGAGAGAAAGAAAGAGAAAGGAAAACATCAATGTAAGAGAGAAATACAGTGGTACCTCAAGATATGAGTGCCCTAACATACGAGATTTTTGAGATATGAGCCGTCGAGCAAGCGATTTTTGCTTTGTAATACGAGCAACATTTGAGATATGAGTAATCGTGTGGATCGGCTGGCTGTACACGACCCACCAGTTTACCGCGACTCGCTTGTCTCATAGTTTCCCACACCTCAAGGTTACGGAACGAATTAAACTCGTATCTCGAGGTACCACTATAATCATCAGTTGCCTCTCATACTCAACCCAATTCGAGATCAAAGCTGAAACCTAGGTATTTGCCTTGACTGGAAATCAAACCCACAACCCTGCAGTGCATAAGATAACACTTTAACCAACTAAGCCACACAGACCAAGGCAACAGTTACTTTCTTAAGAAGGAATACCTTGTCTGGAAGATTTTTTTCCACTGATGCCTATACAGTGGTACCTCGAGATACGAGTTTAATTCATTCCGTAACCTTGCTCATATATCAAATTGCTCTTATCTCAAAGCAAATTTCCCCATTGAAATCAATTGAAATGCCGTTAATCCGTTCCAGCCAGCATAATGCCACCCCAGTTGTTCTTGTTACATGTTTTTGAGTAAGAAAAATGTATTTATAAATGACAAATATTGTATAAAAACATAATAAAAGAGAATGTAAAGGAATAAACTGGTTTTATAAAGTGTATTTACCTACTCGTTACAGTCTTAATGCTACACTTTATCCCTAAACTGAATGTAACTTAACTTACCTTCACTGAACTTAATTGCTACTGGTCTTTGCATTTTTGGCCGATTTAAAAAAAAAAGTGTCCAACGAGGTTTGCCTCTTCCTCCCTTTCAGAATGTTTCTGAAATGGGTAAGGCAAGTTTCATTGAACAGCACTGATGCACGACCAGTAGCAACCTTTTCGGGGTGTTTCTTTTGCAGGAAGAGTGACACCCTCTCCCTAAGATCTCCTTTATCTCACTTGTAGAGATCTCCTCCACCTCTGGCTCCTCCTCGAAACCAATTTCTTGGAGAACCTCCGCATGATGCTGAGACTGTAACTCTTGTAACTCCTCTGTGGTGAGTTCCAGAGAGTGCTCCTCAATGAGCTCATTCACGTCTCTCTCATCGACCTCCAGGCCCATGGATTTTCCCAGAGACACTATCACCTCCTCCACTGGCACCTTGGGTTCGAATCCTTCGAAGGTCCTTTTGGCTACAGCCTCAGGCCACAGCTTGTTCCATGCAGAGGTCAAAGTCCTCGTTGTAACACCCAGCCAGGCCTGATCAATAATTCTGAGGCATATCACGATGTTAAAGTGGTTCTTCCAGAACTCTCGAAGGGTGAGGTTTGTGTTCTCTGTCACCTCAAAGCAGTGCCGCAACAGGTGCTTGATGTACAGCTTTTAAAAATTAGAAATCACCTCCTGATCCATGGGCTGCAGGATAGGAGTGGTGTTGGGAGGTAGGTAGACAACCTTTATAAACCTGAATTCTTCGAGGAGTTCATCTTCAAGGTTCGGTGGGTGAACAGGAGCATTGTTGAGGACGAGGAGGGCTTGCATGGTTAGGTTGTTTTCCTGTAGATATTTCTTAACAGAAGGGCCGAAAACCAGGTTTACCCACTCCACAAAGAACTGCCTGGTGACCCATGCCTTTGGGTTTGCCCTTCACATAACTTGCAATTTATCTTTTAAAATCTTATGTGACTTAAAGACTCTGGGGTTTTCTGTATGGAATACGAGCAGAGGCTTGATCTTGCAGTCGCCACTCGCATTGGCGCACTTGCAAGAGTTAGCCTAACCTTCATGGGTTTGTGGCCTGGCATCGCCTTCTCCTCTGCCATTATATAAGTCCTATTTGGCATCTTTTTTCCAGAAAAGCCCTGTCTCATCACAGTTGAAGACTTGCTGGGGGATATATCCTTTGGCTTCCATGGGTTCAAAAAAAGTTTTGAGGTAATCCTCAGCTGCCTTCACATCCGAACTTGCTGCCTCACCATACCTGATGATGGATTGAATGCCAGACCTTTTCCTGAAGTTATCAAACCAGCCTCTACTGGCTTTAAATGAGTCTTTCCATGCTTCATCCCTGGAAGTGCGCGGGGTCTGCTCCAGCAAAACACCGCAAATTGCTCGTGCCTTCTCGCATATGATGCCCTGTGTTAATATATCTCCTTTAAGCTGCTTCTCCGTCACCCACACCATCAGTAGATTCTCCATCTTTACATGGAGAGAGCTACAGAGCTTAGAAATTATTGTAACGCCCTTAGCTGGCATTATACCCTTTATCGACTCCTTCTGTTTAAGCACAGTGCATATCGTTGAAGTACTACGTCTGTACTGCCTTGCCAAGTCAGCCACTTGCACACCTTGCTCATATTTTTCTATGATTTCACGCTTTAATTCAATAGACATTATCCTCTTCTGAGCACTGACCTTTCCACTCACTTCCTTCTGACCCATGGTTATAAAAAGAAATGTGATAAAGTATGTAAATGCACAAAAGATGCTTCGACAAGGAGGTAAACAAGCACACTGACTGAGGTGTGGGAAACTATAAGATGCTTGAGTGGAGGTAAACTGGTGGGTCGTGTGCAGCAGGCCGATCCATGCGATTACTTGTATCTCAAATGTTGCTCGTATTTCAAAGCAAAAAAATCGCTCGATCGAAGGCTTGTATCTCAAAAATATCATATGTTAGGGCACTCGTATCTCGAGGTACCACTGTATTTAAACTTCAGCCAAGATCTAGGCTTTTTAGTAATTTAGAGACACTCTCAGATTATCCTAAAATTAAAGTTTTGCAACTTTTCATGAGCATACAGAAAAATATAATTTAATATAGGGTGGCAATTAATACAGTTTAATACCTATGGGGTGCCTACATGTATTTGTGGGGTGTAGGGTTGGGCAGGAAAAATGGTGAAGGATAAGGCTGGTGCAAGATCACAAAGGGCTTTGAATTCCATGTAAGGAATTGGGGATTAACTATTTCTGCCTTCATACTCTCCCTGTTCTTTAGTCAGAATATCTAACAACTCATTGTTCTCATTTATTTATATTCATTCTTTCCTACTAGACAGTAAGCAACATGAAGGCAGACCCTATAACCAAGTTGTCTTTTTCTTCCAGAGTTAGAAAAATGAGCAAATTTCACAAATATTAGCTGATATCATTATTGCTGTAGAGACTTAAAACAATGATTGCTTTTGAATAAAATCAAGAATGAATGAATAAATGATTCTGAGTTTGAATATCTGATAGGGTGAGAAACACTTAAACCTGTAAAGATAAACCAGAAAGAGAGATCTCACTGACCTCAGTGTACCTCTGTCACTATAAGTAGTTATCTTTAGTCATGCAGGATATAACAGAAAATCCCATGCAGTGAACACCATTTGTTCATTGACCTTTATTTTAAAATTAAATTAAAATAGTAGATAGTGGATTTTCCTTTCTTCATTGTACTAACTAGTTCACAGGGAGTGCAATTTGGCAGATTAATACTATGGGTCAGTATAAATTTGATCTGTATAATAAATCCAATTTCACTCAATATACTAGTATAAGATTAGATCTTATAGAGTATATCTCTTACAGAAAATGTTTAATCCCCAACTCAGAAAAAACAAAAATAGCCCATGTCTATGACTTTTTCATATTTGAGATTTTTGTTATCTAATAAATAATAGTAACAATAATATAATAACAATCACAACCACTTTTGAACTTATGCATCAGGAACTTTGTTAACTGCTGTTGAGTAAGAGTATTATTCCTGTCCCCACTGGTTTGGCTCAGTGGATAGAGCATTGGCCTGTAGACTAAAAGGTCCCAGGTTCAATTCTGGTTAAGGGCATGTACTTTGGTTGCAGGCACATCCCCAGTAGGAGGTGTGCAGGAGGCGGCTGATTGATGTTTTGCTCTCATCAATGTTTCTAACTCTCTATTCCTCTCCCTTTCTCTCCGTAAAATTCAATAAAACATATATATATTGTAAAAAGAATATTATTCTTATGATGGGAAAGTTGAATCTCAAAAAGTTAAAGTAAATGGTAAGAAGTCCTTTTTATAGCAGCATAGTATTCCATTGTGTACATGCATCACAGTTTTCTAATATATTTATTTGCTGATGAGCACTTAGGCTGCTTCCAAATTTTAGCTATTGTAAATTGTGCTGCTATGAACATAGGGGTGCATATATCCTTTCTGATTGGTGTTTGTGATTTCTTGGGATATATTCCTAGAAGTGGTATTCCTGGGCCAATGGCAGTTCTATTTTTAATGTTTTTAGGAAGTGCCATACTATTTTCCACAGTGGCTGCATTCCCACCAGCAGTGCACAAGGATTCCTTTTTCTCCCCATCCTCTCCAGCATTTGTCATTTGTTGATTTGTTGATGATAGCCATTCTGACAAGTGTAAAATGGTACTTCTTGTTGTTTTGATTTGCATCTCTCACATGATTAGTGACTGAACATGTTTTCACATGTCTCTTGGATTTCTGTATGTCCTCTTTCAAAAAGTGTCTATTTAGGTTCTTTGCCCATTTTTTTTATTGGATTGTTTATCTTTCTTCTGTTAACTTGTATGAGTTCCCCATAAATCTTGGAGATTAAACACTTATCAGATATAACATTGGCAAATATGTTCTCCCATGCAATGGGCTTTCTTGCTGTTTTGTTGATGGTTTCTTTTGCTGTGCAGAAGCTTTTTATTTTGATGTAGTCCCATTTGTTTACTTTCTCTTTAGTTTCCATTGCCCTATGAGCTGTATTGGTAAAGATATTGCTACAACATATGTCTGCTATTATGCTGCCTACAGCTTCTTCTAAGATGTTTATGGCTTCCCATCTTACATTTAAGTCCTTGTAAATTGGTGGTCTAGTTTCCATTTTTGCATGTATCTGTCCAATTTTCCCAACACCATTTGTGGAAGAGACTGTCTTGACTCTATTGTATGCTCTTGCCTCCTTTGTCAAATATTAATTGAGCATAATGGCTTAGGTCAATTTCTGGGTTCTCTGTTCTGTTCCATTGGTCTATATGTCTGTTCTTCTGCCAGTACCAGGCTGTTTTGAGAACAGTGGCTTTGTAGTATAGTTTGATATCTGGCATTGTGATCCCTCCAACATTGTTCTTCTTTCTCAAGATTGCTGCAGCTATTCTGGGTCTTTTTTTATTCTAGATGAATTTTTGGAGAGTTTGTTCTAGGTCTTTGAAGTATGCCATTGGCATTTTAATGGGAATTGCATTTAATTTTTATAGAGCATTATACTAAGTGAAATAAGCCAGTCAGTGAAAGAAAAATACCACATGATCTCACTCATTTGTGGAATATAAATAACACTATGAACTGATGAATAAAAATAGATACAAAAGCAAAGAAGCACCGAACAGACTGTCAAACTATAGTGGGAAGGCTGGGGAGGGTGGAGTGGGGGGAAGTAAGGGATCAACCGAAGGACTAGTATTCATGCATATAAACATAACCAATGAATGCAAAACACTGGAGGGGGGGAAGAGGGTATGTGCCGGGATATAGAGGAGGCCAGAGGAAGGTCAATTGGGGGGGCGGGGGAAAGAAGTAGTAACTACAACATTTTGTAATACTTTAAACAATAAAATATTTAAAAAAAAAAGTTAAAGTATTTGAATAAGAAAAGCTCATAAATGATGACACCAGAAGTAAATCCCTCACTCTGTCCAATTCCAACACTTGGACTCTTTTCATTATGGAACTTCCTTTTTCGCATACAATTATGCTTTTATAGCAAGGGCTTCTCCATTCAAGTCAACAAATATGGTCAATATTTAGTATGGGTCAAATCCCAATGGAGAGACAGGAAAATTCACAGGCCCCTAGCAGCAAGGATTTTGGTATGACCATGAGGAGTGATCTTGTTTGGGGTGATGTTATTATAATGTTACATGAGCCATTTGGCAAAATTGAATTTAAAGGGGAGCTGGAGTTTGAGAGAAACAAAGAGGCATGTGGAAAAAAAAATAAAACACAGCTGCTTTCTTTGATGATGCCACAGTGTACAAAAGGTTTGCAATCTCAACAAAAGAAAAAATAAACAAATCTTTCAGTATGTATAACATAAATGAAAACCTGAGAATATGCACTTCTTGTGATCATTTCTAATACACTTCGCCTGACAGAGAGAATAGGAATTTGGATTGGAGAAGAGAGGCATGTGTTAGTGTGTGTGTGTGTGTGTGTGTGTGTGTGTGTGTAAATAAGGTGGGGGGTTTCTTGTGTGTATATACATGGTTAACAGCAAATACAAAAAGGATGTGTGTGTTTCTGTGTGTTTGTATGTGTGTATGTTTGTGTATGTGAAAGATTGGGGGTTTTCTTGTATGTGTTTACATAGTTAACAGCAAAAACAAAGAGCATGCCACCTATGCAAATTTTGCAGTTTTTAATATTCCCTTAATTTTGTCTCTATTAGAATCCTTTGCTTCTTATGTATATTTAATTTTTTTCAAAGTAATTTAATTCAAAAAATAATTTTTAAAAGATATAATGTAGGCAAAAGAGCTCAGAAGAGAGGGTCAAGAAACTTAAATTTGAGTTTTTGCTCCAGGACATTCTAGAGATGTGACCTTGAGCATTCAGTGTAGCCACTCTTCCTAAAATTAGGTTATTGTAAAGCATGAAAGGCTCCTGATTGATTATAGAAATGAAAAGTAATCACATAAGACAAACATATTAGACAACATTTTTCTATCACAAAGTAATAAACAACATTAAGGGACTATTTTATTATTTACTGTTTAATATGAAAGACATTAATCATGCCAGAGTAGAAATATCTGTTGTCATTCAATAAAAAAATTTAAATGATACTATAAATAATTCAGCAGGATTTTAACTAGGTTTTCCACATCACCAGAACACAAAAAGGGAAAAGTAAAATATATAAGCATGTCTATTTTACTGGAACTACATATTTAGAAAATTTTCTCCCACCCACTGCCCCAAAAAAGTGGGGTGGAATATAATTATTTCTGCTGAAATTCTTAAGATATTTATCAAATAGTTGGCAGAATTTAGGTTTAAATTTTTAAAAATTAATTTTTATTCAATCTTTAAGTAGGAAAACTTTTAACTATAAGTTAGCAACTGCAATTCTTTAGTTTTTAAATACTTAAGTAGGATGAGCTCTGAAAGTAAAGGGAAATAGTATAGGATGATATTTAAGGTATATAATTTGTAGGACATCAAGGAAACCTCAACCACCCATCTGTTCTCACCCATATTTTCTTTCCTAAGCTGCTAACTTTTTATTATTAGAAAGTCCTTCTTTTTCATTAAGTATTGTTCTCCCCAGGAATCTTTTGCATAAATAAAAAATCTGTAGGAGAGCTTCACATTACAGCTCATTAAGGGGAACTGAAGAGAGCCCACCGATCGTGCCACCAGAATGACAACTTGGTTTTAAACAGCATTTAATTAAACATTTGGAATTACTACCTAGACCCCCATGTTGAAAAGTACAATGAAGCTAGACAGTGGTTCTGTGGGCACTAGAGCCATGGCTGTTTCACACCATCCAGCATGGAAGCAGGACAAGGGAGAGGTCATGCACCTGTTAAGTGTTGCTGTCCTTGTGACAACACACTCATCTGGCAGGTGAGAACTCCTTAGCCCAAATTAACTGTGTTTTTCCCAATGCCACTCAGCCAATCTAGAGGTCTGCCAAATAAATTAGAAGCAAAGCAAATACAGATTTTTAAATTACAAATTCAGTGATCTTCTACCTCTAATATGTTCATTCAGATCTCAATTTCATTTTACCAGTCTTCTTTTTACTATGACCAAATGCAAAGCAATTAGCAGGGGAATGTAACACCTCTGAAGTTTTGGCTAAAATGGTTTTGTGTAGAGATGGTTGGACCAATCTCACTATATCATACTTTATCTCAAAAGGGGAAATAATGAAACTCCAAAGTCTCATGTTCCTATGGCACTTTATATCCTGATATGATGGTGCAATTTATATAAGCAATTTAAGTAAATATAGAGAAATGTCCTTGTAGCATTTCCCAGAAACTGATCTATGTAATGAGCCAGAAAATAAGTGAGAAACATTGCAGGCCTTGGCTGTGTTGTCAAAGATGAAACATATAGGAGGAAATTTTTGTGAGCAAAATAAAAGAAAAGCCTGTATATGCATTTCATAAAAATGGCTTATTATTGATATCCACATAAAAGTGTCCTAACTTCTATGTATGATTAGGTATATTAGCTGATTTTGCAAGATAGACTCCTGTACTCCATAGATAAGAATCAATTGACTTGTCCTTTTTAACAATTGCAATACACTTAATCATCTGCAGCCCTGACTCAGAGCTTTTATAAGTGGCACACATTTATTCTGCCTAAGAAAACCAAAAGTCTTCAGCTTTCAACAGAGTTTTATTCGCCTTCCAGAAACATTCTTAAAACTTGCTTAAAGAAAAACTGACCCACCCTTGTCAGATGGTTCCGTTGGTTAGAGTGGTATTCTGTGTACACACACACACACACACACACACACACACACACACACACACACACAAAAGGTATCTGCTTTGATTCCTAGTCAGGGCACATACCTAAGTTGCAGGTTCAGTCCCCAGTGGGAATCAATCTATCAATCTCTCCCTCTCTCTCTCTCTCTC
>JAAGEH010002434.1:0-11125 GCA_011751065.1 Lasiurus cinereus | reverse complement strand
TGTTAAGCCCGGAACGCAGACCGCGCTTACAGAGCACCAAGAGACGATCCCATGCAAGAACAAAGGGGTTTATTCAGACCAGCATGCTGGGGCCCGCAACGTGCTCCAAGCACGGAGCAATGGTTGTGAGCCCCGTTCCTTTGTTACATGTTCTTTTTATAGACTAGGGGTCAGGGTGGGTGGAGGGTAGTTTGAAATACTGAGTTGGCCCACCCTGATAGGCCAGATAGGGGCCAGGGTCTGCTTACGCAGGCACGGGATGTGGGGTCAGGAAGCGGCCTAACAGCCGGAGGTGGTGGTCTTGCCTTATCCGGTTATCTCCCGGCACATTCTAGCTGGATTACCTAATGGTGGGGTGTGGGGCTGGCAAGTCTCTTTGTCCTGCTAAGGGCTAGTCACCTAAGATGGAGGAGGCTGAGGAGAATTGTCCCTTCACTTCATTTCTTTCTTATGAGGTCAGAAAAAGCTGAGCTAGAAATAAGACTGTTAAAGATGTAATGAGTACCTCAATATTATGCATGCTGTCGTGCTACCGCATATGGATTGGTTCCAGGTCACTGGTTGAAAACCCTGTATTCCAGTTCCAGAGTGGTGTTTCAATTGCAGACTTCACTGTCTGTTGAGCAAGTACGTTATTTGTGTCAGAACAGAACATAAATAAATAATAATGCATCAGACCTTCCACCAAGGGATTTTTGTGTTCCCATGATACAAGCACGTACCATAGTAGCATTCTGCCCACTTTATGAGTAGCTGGCTTAGAGTGGTAAAAGTGTATGAATTTAAAAAGCGTAGAAATGAATTTCCAGTGTTTTTCCCCTTAATTAAAAAATAGGTTTTGTCGTTTGAATAGATATTTGCACACACATAGTCATGGTAGCATTAGTCACAAAAGTCAAAAGTTGGATACAATCCAAGTATCTGTCAACAGAAGAATGGATAAACAAAATGTGGCATACTAATATACATACAATGGGATATTATTCAGCCTTACAAAAGAAAGAAAATTCTGACACGTGCTACAAGATGGATGAACTTTTAAGATATTACAGTAAATGACATAAGCCAGTCACAAAAAAAAACAACAAATATTGTATGAGTGCATTTATTTGAGGCACCTATAGTAGTCAAATTCACAGAGATAGAAAGTAGAATAATTGTTGTCAGGGACTAGGGGAAGAAAGGAATGGGTTAGTTTAATGAGTACAAAGTTTCAGCTGGGGAAACGCATTTTCTTAAATTCACTAAGCCATATTGTTCACAGCATAATGGTAGTGATAACTACACAACAATAAATGTACTTAGTACCACAGAATTGTACACTTACAAATGGTTAAAATAGTAAATTTCGAGTTGTGTATATTTTACTATAATAAAAAGGGGAGCTTTCATGACCAATTTCAATAATATTTCTTGTTTCCTCAAAAGTAACAAATGGATAAGAGACTAAAAATAGAATCCTACCTATCTCTTCACTTGGCTAACTACAGCCTAGCTGTTCCACTGAGTTATATAAACAAGACTCTCCCCCTGATTATTTTCTACTTAGTTGTTAAAAAAATAAGTTATCTAGAGGAAATATATATTTTAGTACTGTTTTAAAACTTTTCTTTAAATCACAACCTTCACATACCTGATAAATTTTTATTTACTCTGCCCCTAAATATTTCCCTCACATATTGATATCTAAAATTCCATGCACAGTGGCATACAATTTGTATTCCAAAATAGAAAATAGAAGTTAATATACATAGATAACTTGGGATAGGAAACACGTTTTCTTAAGTTCACTAAGCAGTGTTGTTTACAGCATAATCTTACAACATCCTGCATATCAACAATTAGTGAAACTCTTAAAATTCTTACCCTAGACCTACTAAATCAGCATCTTTGGAACTGGTGATTTGTAACCTGCATTTTAAATTAGCTCCTCTAAGTTACATCTATACACACTAAAGTTTGAGAATCAGTAAACTAAGACAGAAGTAAATGATACCTGTATCAGGAATATCTCTCCTATGAAAAGAAGGAAAATATGATCCGAGAGGAATCGGATCAGAGACAGAAATATGAGACTGGGTACACCAAAATCAAAATTACAACATGCCTCCTTACTATACTCGCTAATCCTTTAACTAAGATAAACACTGGGATCATGTCACAGATTTTACTAACAAAATGACAAAGAAGTAAAAGCTTTCAGGAGGAAATGCACTGAGGGGAACAATTGGGTTTATTAAGTGTTTTGCAGAATTTGAAGGAAAAACCTAGTGTGTTATGTATCAATGACAAGAATGGGAACAGGGCACCATCTCTTGGTATTTTTATCTCTGACCAGCCTGCCCAAACTCAACTATAACTTTGTATTATATAGAGTTTACATTTTATTTGAATTGCTTGAATAACTTCTATACAGGGCCACAGTAAGATCTCTATGCTTTGCTTCCTTGCAGTTTTCTGTCTTGTATCTTTGAAAATTGTGGAGTATCTTCCTATGGCCCAAAAATATCACATAGAAGGTGTTGAAGCAATTAAAAGAAAGCATAAAGTGATTTTGTCTGACTAGAACTACTTTTCCATTCTCCCTCCTCTCCCCCAAAAAAAGGGCAGAGGGCTTAAAATCCAAAAAAAAAAAAAAATATATCCAGAAATGGGCAGGGAAGTTAAAATCCAAAGCAACAAAAATATTAAATATTTTAAAATATTGTCAGGTGTTGAGAGAAAAATGATGTGTTTCACTTTAGAAATGGAATTTTCAAACTAGTGACAGGATGTCCAAATAGAAATCTCTGACTGCAGACACAAAGCGCAGCTAACAAAACGGGGAAGGCCTGGAGATGGTGATTTGATTATTGTCAGCTATGTAATAGTTATGTCATTATAATGAATGAAATATCTGAAAGGAAAGAGTGAAAAAAAAGCACATGGCAGGAGTTTTAAAGTATAACAAAGAAGAGACTCCAGTAAAAGGGACAGGGCAACAGTAATCATGGAAATTGGATAAGAACTATAATGGCTCAGAGTTTCAGAGATCAAGGAGGAAGATAATCAAGAAAGTGGGGATTTCAGATGCATGAAGCATAAAATGTTCAGGGACTTATGAACCAGTGTGGATTGACCAAGTAACATTAAAAAAATATGGTAACAACTTCCACCTTTCTTTTAATTTCCAAATTTTATGCCAAAAGGCCATGGCATTTATTTATGTGTATGTATGATATCTATGTAAGTATGTATATAAAACTTCCCATTATGCAATAATTTGATTTGTGCTATTAAACATGTATATTGGAATTATAGAGCTATAAACACTAACCATAATATAAGCTCTCTTTAGGTTGCTAATTCCTAAAAAAGGGAAGCCATTTCTGTTCAGTTGTTAGTTTAATTTTCTTCCCAAACTATTGGCATAGGAGGATGAATTAATGAGTCAATTTGATGTTAATGAGAAATGAGTTAATGAGTCAATTTGATGTTACACTGTAGGGTCTTCTCTGAAAAGAAAGTATTTTTTCCCAACATGAATGGTTTTGAAACCCAAAATAACACAACTGTCATGGGAATTTAAAGCTGGAAAGGCCCAGATTATTTTAGGAACTGAGAATCAACAAAGTTCAGGTGACTTAAAACTAGATAGCATTTTAAAATAAAATCTTGAAGAAATGGAAGTCTCTGTCCCAGATAAATTATAGTATGATGAGGTAATAATGAATCTTATCATGTGAGTAGCCAGGGACTATTAAAGCTGAGTCTAAATATGTATTCCCCTTAAATCATCCTATGTAGGGTAGACATAGGATTCAGTTCTCTTAGCTCACATTGATAGGGTAAATGGAGTTTTTCTTGCAGCTGTGTTTCTGCTGATAAGGCAAAATGAAGAATACAAGTACTTAATCATCACATCTTCTCTAAAATGATACCAAAAAAAACCTTATTTTTAGCTGTCTACTGTGCTTTTTTTACCTTTCCTCTCAATTATGTATATACATAATAGTTTTTAAATTGCTTACCTACACAAAGTGCATTAGCTTCTCATAGATTTGTAGTCTGGCTTCATGTTTATTCCTCTACAGAAATGAGCACATCTCTGATAAAAAAACAACTGGGGAACAGAAAGTCATTTTCTTTTAGCTTGTTTAACTAGACAAACAGATATACCAAAGTGAAAACTCTGTACTATTTATGATTGCTTTCCCTTTGTCCTCTTCCTCTTCCCTGATTATTGTTGAGCTGGGAACTTAAATAATGATATTATGACATATGGATAGAAGAGTTGTCCACTTTCCATTTTAAATTATCTCATTTTTGGGATCCTTGAAAATCATGTTTCCCCACTGTGTTGATCATTTACTGTGATGCAGCAGCATCCTCTTCTGATCCTCCCCATCTCACTTAGTGGTCTTCATGCCCCACTGAGAGACTGATAAACACATAAACTCCTGCAAGTCTGCTGACATTTTCTCACCTATAGTTCTTGTGGATTCAGAGAAATAAATATTCACTGATTTCTTTATACACTTGTTGAACCACAAAGTTCCTAGTGATGTCAGTGAGCACTCTCCATGCCATACCAACCCTCCATATTTTCTGCTCTTTTGCTCACCCGTTGCTATGGTGTGATAAACCTCAGAAAATCTACCAAAGTCTCAGAGAGAAAGAGTGATTCACAAAGAGTAAACCCACTAGAAGAGGAGAAGGTATTTACCATCACTCTCCCCAGAATTCATTCCAAGGAAGAAATCTATATAGGAAATGCCAAAGCAGTCCTAGCCAGTTTTGCTCAGTGGATAGAGAGCATGGACCCGTGGACTGAAGGATACCAGATTCTAGCCAATCAAGTGGTCAAAAGCACATACCTTGGTTGTAGGCTTGATCACCAACCAGATGATGTGTCTCTCTCATATCAATGTTTCTCTCTCCTTCTTCTGCCCTCTTCCACTCTGTCTTAAACTCAATGGAAAAATATCCTCCAGTGAGAATTAACAACAAAAAAAAAAAAGAAAGAAAGAAAATTCTGAAGCTCTCTTTATTTGTCTATATCTACATTCCCATTCTAAATTTTTACACTTATTTATAACTAATGTCCTGGTACATGGATTCAGGCACATTGAAAGAAAATTAATTAGAAGAAATATTTTAATATTGCTTTTTGCCCTTTCTCTATAATAGAAGTGTCAACCAAATTCACAATCAACAATGACAGATCAAAATACATGTGTCACGTGTGATTGGTACCAGCAAGAGCTTTAAGTGTATTATACATGCGTGAGTGAACTTAGCCTTTTATATATATAGAATAAACTTGATTAATTAGACCTGCTTTTTGATTTAGCTAGACTTTTTCCAGCGAGAGAAGCACCCCAACTTCTCTTTCAGGTAATTGTCAGCAATACAGCAGTAAATATCAACACAAAGCAGATTATTATTATAGATCACGCAAGGAGAACAAAGGGCAAAATATTTAACTGTAGCAGTGTTTGACTATATTCTGTGCAGTGAGAAAACATGAAGTCATTTTCAAGTTTCACCATTTCTTACTTATTTTCAGTTGGGTCAAGTTTCTAAACTTTCTAAATCTCCATTTTCCAGCTAATGAAAATAGGATTCTACCAAGTCTCCTTCTATCTACTCCAGGACTTCTGTGAGGATCAAATGAGATGAGGCATGTGAAAACACATTATAAACATTTGGTTAAATTGTAAAATGTTTGCACCTGGCTATAACGCAAGCTGGGTTCCTAGACTGAAGAAACTCCAAGGAGACTGGTTGCTAGGGAGAGGAAGCCAGCATTGCTACATAATGTCATTACCTGGTGCCCACAGCCACTGTTTCCAGGCAGAGTTGGGCTGTGTGCACATTTTGCACCATGAAGTCTTGGCAGCATTGGCTGCAATTTGGTGACTTCGGGGTAGTAGCAGAGCCTATGTCCCACTTGAGGGAAGCTGAGTGTTGGTTTGTCAGTGCCAGGTCCACAGTGCCAGATCCACAGTGCCATTTACTTTTAAACTAGAGGCCCAGTGCACAAAATGCAGGCACAGGTAGGGTCCCTAGTGGCTGCTGGCCTCCCTTCCCCAGCTGCTGACTGCCAGCCAGGGCCTCCCTTCACTAGCTTCTTGCTGCTAGCTGAGGCCTTCCTTTATTCATCATCATCCCCTGGTGTCAGTGCACGTCATAGTGGAGCAACTGAACTCCCAGTTGGTCGAACTCCCAAGGGGATACTGTGCATATTAGGCTTTTATATTAGAGATGGGCAGTGTGCATCATGGCAGCTCCTGCATTGAGGGTCTGCCCCCTTGTGGTCAGTGGATGTCATAGCTACAGGTCGGATGAACGAATATTAGCCTTTTATTTATATAGATAGTTGCTTTAAAAATCCTTGTCTGTAAACCCCATCATCTCTGTCATTTCTAGATCTGTTTCTATTAATGATTTTTTTACCTGACTATGGATCGCATTGCATGTCTAGTAATTTTTTATGGCTATTGGACAGTGAATTTTATTGTTGAGTGATTTTTATATGTTTCCTTAAAAGGAGTTGAGATTTGTTCTGACAGGCAATTAATTTTCTTGAAGATTAACCTGATTATTTTGAAGTTTCTTTTTCAACTTTATTAAGACAAATCTACAATGGACTTTAATCTAGGGCTAGTTTTAGCCCTCCTTCTTAGGACTAAAACTATAAGTATAGCCTTTTGGGGAGTCCTTACTGAATTCCTTCAGTGTAACAGGCCTTTATATCTTAGTTGGTCAGAATTCAAACATCTTCCAACTCTGTAAAACTCTGATGGTTGTTCAGCATTCAGCTTCCCTGTAATTGGTCTCTGTCTGGTCTTATAGAGTCTCACCCTACACATATACAGTTTACTATTCAAATATTCAAAGGGAAATCTATGCAAATTTATGGCTTTCTTTTCTTGATTAGCTCTCTCCTCTTTGGTCCTCTGCCCCATATATTCCAGTTGCTTACCCCTCCCTAAACTTTCATATCTATCTTCTTTCTCAGCAAGGTGGTCATACTCTATCTGGGTTTCACCTCTGTGCACAATTGTCCAGTATGTGCCTCCAGCCAAAATACTGGGCAATTTTAGGACATATCTACCTTAATTCCCTTCTCTCAGACACTGCAGCCCTTCATTGCCTGTTATACAATGTCTGAAAATACTAGTTTCATACATTTTGTCCAGGAGGGAGGAGAGTGTTTATTATGGAAAAGTCAGCCTAGCACTAGTAAATCAGTCATTATTGAAAATAAAAGTTAAGACTTTTGATTTTTCTCAATATCTACTACTAGAGGCCCAGTGCATGAAATTCTTGCACTGGTGGGGTCCCTAGCGGCTGGTGGCGGCTGGTTGGGTACTCCCTCCCTTCTCCCTGACTGCCTGCTGCAGCAGGCTGGCCCCACCCCCTGGTGGAACTCCCAAAAGAACTCCTGGTTGAGGGGATAATTTGCATACTATGCTTTTATTATATAGTATTACTGGCAAGACCTAAGATAATGAGTATCCTTCTATGATTGTGCCCAAGTGAAAAGATCTCTATTTAATTATTTTGATCAGAAAAAATAATAATTCATAAATTATACTGTCATACCTTATCCTCAATTGTCATAGATATGTAAACTATTTTGTAGAGTCAAATTGTAACTATGATCTAGATATGCAATGTAGAGAGACAAGGCTAGAAAACTGATTCACAAAATAAGACAAAAGAGAAATTACTGTGAGATAGGAAAGTGAGACCTAAAAGATATTTCTTGAAGAACAAAGGAAAAGCAGCTTCCTGAAGGAAAAAAGAAAGGATTAATTTCTCTTTTCTAATAAAGTTGAAGAATATCAGACTTTAATAATATAGAAGCCTACAGTCAAAGACAAGAGATGGAGCTGGGGTTTACACTGAATGGCCTTAGGAAAATAAAACATAATGCACTACAAAGAGGGTAAACAGAGGCTACAGTGAGAAAGATCTAAAAGAATTTTCATCGTTTCCTCCAAGATTTTAGAATGGATGTGGTATGGCTAGCCTTCAAACAAAATGTGTCACATGGGTATTACATGGAACTTAAGAGAAACTAAAATGAACACCTATGATAGAGTTTGAGGAAAATTTAAAGGGTGTATAAGCATGCTAGAAAGTCTCACATGAGTTCTGGGACAAGGTAAGGCATCAATGTTTGAAAAAATCTTATATAATAAAGATGGAATATGCAAATGGTCATTATACCATGAAGCATAATGATCGACTGTGTAATGGCCAGGTCATGGATCAGCAGGAGAGTGAGGCAGTGAGCTACAAGCGGGCAGCAAAGAGCTACAGTAGGGGTCAGGGCAGCAAACTATGAGGAGGGGCAGGGTAAGGGAAGTGGGGGAGCTACTGGAGGGCAGCAGCGAGCTTCTGGAGAGCTAATAGCACACTGATTCATACGCAGGGCTACTGAGATATCCAGAAAATTTCAGCAGCAATATGCTGTTAACGCACTTAGTATTTCTTGTATAAAACATATTTGTGCTTACTCTTCTTAATAGAATCTATCATAAGAACACTTAAAATTCGACTCTCTCCATGAATACTGGGAAAGGGGTTTGTGTTAATCCCATAACACAAATTTTCAAGTAAATGATATAAACATGTATTTGATTGAGTTCTATGCCACTAATTAATTTCTTGCTACAGACACTCTTTTGTTCAGGATATGAATTATCTTTAATTTGGCCAGAAGTAGGAGCCAATGGCAAAGGCAGGGAAATTTTTAATTATACAGAGATAATCAATGAGATAGTATTTGTTATTGTGAAATTATATTATACTATTGTGAATTTTATTCTTCTCTAAATCTTTACATTTTAACAAGTGTACTAGTTCTTTTATCTGTGAAACTGATAAAAGCTAAAAACATAATCCATTTTTCTTTCATATTTAAATCTATAGGTATAGAATTAAGAAAAATTCATCAGTATAAAAACCAAACATCAACAATAACCATTCATGCTACCTTTTTTTTTCAATTAGGATGTTTCTATGACTTGTTTATCACTGAACTCCAAGCACTTACAGGTGCTTGGCACAAATACTCAATAAACAGGTGAATAAATGAATTACAGTTCTCATATCCATGGTAGTCGCCCTGGTGCCAATCAAAATGAATACAATAAATTCTGGATCACCAGCTAATAAAAGGTCTAATGGTCACAGAAAGAAATCTTTCCTAACATGATAATGTTTGGCTTTGTTTGTTATTATTGGAGAAGTAGTTGAAATGTAGCCACAGATATGGACATGAAATGGATAACAGCAAAGCCCTAGGCTGCTAGGGTTTTGGAGTGGTGTTTATAGCTCAAAAAGGGAAGTCATCTAGAGTCAATCACTCTTGCAAAATGGGAGATAATTTTTTACTCAGTGTTCAACCTGAAATTTATTTTACAGAAATCATCAGGGTAGATAAGAAATTTCCTTAAACTCTAGATCTTGAACAGAGAAAAGTAAAAGCATCACAACTGAAATTAAAGCAATTCCAAACCAAAGACAATGAATTGTCTACATTACAACTCTAAATAAGAAGTAATGATTCAACTCAAAAAGGCACTGGGTAAGATACAAGTGTGAACCCCAGTAGACTGAACGATGCAGAATTTCTAAATTTTGCCAGTCTCTTCAGCTATTCTTCATAAAACATGGTTTCCAGTTGCTTTTCCATCATGGTTTGTACTGCTCCAAGTAAGCTTTAGTGTCTTAAAATGTGGCATAAAGTACACCACAATTGTGATGGTTAATTTTATGTGTCAACTTGGGTGGGCCTTCGTGCCCAGATATATAGTCAAACATTACTCTGGATGTTTCCATGAGGGTGTTTTGGGGTGAGAGTCAGATTTAAATTGGTGGATTTTGAGTAAAGCAGAATGCCCAATGTGGTTGGGCCTCATTCAATCAGTTGAAGGCCTGAATAAAAACAATAGACCAACCTCTCTGGAGCAATGGGAATTCTGCCAGCAGATGGCCTTCGGACTTGAACTGCAAAATCAGCTCTTCCTGGGTTTCCAGCCTGCCAGCTCACCCTGCAGATTCTGGACTTGCCAGATTCCATAATCACATAGCCCATTTCTTAATACAAATCTCCTTACACACACACACACACACACACACACACACACACACACACACACAGATCCTACTGGTTTTGTTCCTTTGAATAATCCTGATTAATATACCAAATATGCAGATATATTCCAAATTGCACAGAACTCCACAGAAACTGTCCCAGATACAATGAGATCAACAATTAACTAAAGATAAAAGACCAAAAAATGTAATCCAGAAAAGGTGAAAAATAAAGGGAGAAAGAAAATTGCATTTGCTTTTTTTAGCTGTCACATAATTTAACTCATATTTGAGCTCAAAGGAAAAAATTACCTTTACAGTTTAAAAAAGAAAATATCCCCTCTGCTTCTGGAATTCCATTACCATGCTCCTTGCAACCATCCAGAAAGCATTTTTAATCGAAGTTAAACCAACAACATGGACTACTATTTTGGAATACCATATTTTGTCTGTTGCTATAATTTCCAAATACATGTTTTATTTGTCATAACTACCTCCCAAGCCAAGACATGGTCCCACTGCCCAAAACTGGAATTTATTTACAAGTTCCCTTCGATGCAGCCTGGTTAAGCCTTGCTTGCCAGATATGTGACATATATGACATATGTGTCATCCTCACTCTAAGTGTGATATCTACATGTTAATATTTGTACATTGTCACTTATCCAACCAAAAATATTTTTTAATACCAATATGTTCCAGATACTGAACTAGTTATTGAGTACAGTCATGAGTAAAACAGATATGGCCTTTACTTCTGGATTTTATATTTTAGTGGGGAAGACAGATAATCAATAGGAAAATAAATTATGATACCTGTTATGATGGAAATAAATGGAGTGCTGTGGGATAGAAGAGGTCAGCTTTAGGCTGACACCTGAAGATAAAAAAGAAAATAAAAGAAAGGGAAGAATATATCAGAAAACAGCAAATAAATATTCTGAACTGAGGAAAACTTGATTTAGAAAATATTAGAAAATCTATAGACTGTATAGTTGAATCCAAATAACTAATGGATAGGGTTGAAAATGAG
>JAAGEH010002433.1:0-65564 GCA_011751065.1 Lasiurus cinereus | reverse complement strand
AATAAATAAATAAATAAATAAATAAATAAATAAATAAATAAATAAATAAAATAACAGTGAATGGGCTAGGGATGGAGAACACAATTTCAGTGCTTAGTAAGTCCGTTTTCCTTTCTTCTGCCCTCTAGCCTATCAGGAGAGCTCCCCCAGCAGCCGTTTCAGGGTGGTGATGCCTGAGACCTCGGTAGTGATTTATCCGGCGAGTGTTTGCGGGGAGGAGCCTTTGCAACCCCTTCGGAGTTCGCACCTGTTTGGGGCACTTGCACTCACAGACGCGTCTCACGCAATCAACGAATTATTATTATTCGCCCGAGGTTAGAGCTCGGGCCCCTGCGATGGGAGAAAAACAGCCCGGGTTTTTTTTTTTAAAAAAGTAAACTTATCACGCCGGGCACTACCCCGGCGCCGCCGCCGCCGCCAGCCCTCAGCGCAGGGAACGCCAGCCCCGTCCTCCCGGCTCCCGTAGTCGCGCTCCACTTCGCGAGACCTCCGGGAGGCAACAACACTTCCGGGAGGCAGCTTGGGGGGCCTGTGACGCGTGCTTCCGGCGGCTCCCGGGCGGCGGGCGGCGGGCTCGGCCTCTGGGACGCCGGGGCTCAGGCGGTGGGCACGGGGGGCGGGGGGCCGTGCAGCCCCTGCACTGGCTCACTCACCATGGACCGCGACCTTCTGCGGCAGTCGCTGAGTTACCACGGGCCGTCGTTGCTGTCCTTGCTGCAGAGCGAACAGCTGGACAACCCGCACTTCCGGAGCCTCCTGGGGTCGGCGGCCGAGCCTGCCCGGGGCCCGCCGCCCCAGCCGCCTGTGCAAGGCAGGTAATGACACCGCGGCGACGCTCCCCCCCGACCGGGGAGGGGGCCCTGGCGCGGGGCTCCGCTGCCGCAGCCGGGCCGCGGCGTCCAGGGGGAGCCCGGGCCGCGGAGAGGCGGCGCTGCTGCGGAGGCTCCGCGCTCCCGGTGTGAGGGTCCCGGGGATGCGGGCTGAACTTTTATTTCCCTGGCAATTGCCTCGCAGAGGCACGGATTCTTCAGCTCAGACCCCTCGGGCTTTCGTAGCTGGGGCTGTTGGGCGTCACTCTTGCAAGTCTCCCCGCCCCCCAACAACCGACCGGCTGGTGAAGGTTAAAAAAAAAAAACTTTTCCTCTCGGATGATGTGTGGGCTGGAGTTTAGGATGGATGCTCAGATAAATTACTCTCCCTAAATTTTGTTGTTGTTGTTTTTAAAGAAAAGAGAAGAGAGTCGACAACGCCGAAATACAAAAATTCATTTCTAAGAAGGCGGATCTGCTTTTTGCACTTTCGTGGAAATCAGATGCACCTGCAACTTCTGAAGTTCATGAGGACGGTGAAGGTGAGCCGTGTCTTGGAAAATCTTTTGATTGCGGTTAACAGGACTTCATTCGGATAGAACAGAACACAAAACTATGCTTAGTAGTTTTGTTAAAAAAATTTTTTTTTTTCCTTTCAGATTCTTATGCAGTCATGCCGCCTTTAGAACAATTCATGGAAATACCGAGTATGGATCGGAGAGAGCTGTTTTTCCGAGATATTGAGCGTGGAGATATAGTGATTGGAAGAATTAGTTCCATTCGGGAATTTGGGTTTTTCATGGTGTTGATTTGTCTAGGCAGTGGCATCATGAGAGATATATCTCACTTGGAAATCACAGTAAGTGACTCATTTCTCAGTCAGTGGATTGCTTCTGTTTTTGGGGTCGTTAAAGAATTATTGTTTTGCATGTGTGGCATTTATTTTTAATATCATTGATCAGCTGCCTCCTGCACGCCCCCTACAGGAGGTCGAACCCACAACACAGGTATGTGCTCTTTGACCGGAATCGAACCTGGAACCTTTCAGGCCACAGGCCGATGCTCTGTCCACAGAGCCAAACCGGCTAGGGCTGCGTATGTGGAATTTAATGAACAAACTGATCTACCAAACACAATATAGACAAACTCAGAGCAAGCAAGCAGACAGCTCAGGTGGAGGGCCAGAGGATTGGATTGATTGAGGGGAAAGAAAGAGAAGGAACAAGAGAACTCAGTGTAGTGATTGAGGGTGGGGTTGGGGGAAAGAGGGCATAGAGGGGATAAATAATGATGGGAAAAAGAAGCAATAATAAAAAGAATTATGTCTTTGCATCCAGTTGTACTTAAGTGTATCCTGCTGACAGTTTGAGAATTAAATATTTTAATTGGAGAAAAAGTACCCTTTTCTTTTCTAAAAAAATTTTTAGCAGTGAAAGAGTAACTCCTCCATTTCTGGTTTGGGGAGGTTTTTTTTGTTTGTTTGTTTTTCGTCTCCTTGGATGACAGGGTTGGGGTCCTTTTTCAAATGTTGTCAATGGGTATGGTGAGATTGATTGGTATTTGGGCTTATTTTTTTTCTAACTGAACATGTTCTTAGTATTTGGCATTACATAATTGCATATGGATAATTTAGAAATGAATTCCTGACATATTTATATCTTCGCACGTGATATATGTGTGTGTGTGTGTGTATATATTATGCGATACTTTGCCCGAGATAACTAGTCCTGAATTTGAAATAATGTGTCACTTTAAAAGGTTTGATACTTGATGTCTATCAAGGCAGATGAAAATGAAGAAAAGCAGGAGATATCACAGACTGGATAGCAGACATACACTTTGGAGAATTCACATTTCATTTTCATTGGAATTCACACTAGACTAATTTTTGTTTCATTTTTAACAAGTACAAAATATCTTTTTGCTTTATCATCCACACTCATTTTTGTTTCTAAAACTAATTGCAAATTTTATGGGATTTTAATTTTTGAACTGACTCAAAAAATTTGTTTAATAGTGTTTGGACACAAATGACTTACAATTTAAATCCTTAACGTCTAAATTTTAATTTAGACGTTAGGATGCTATTTAATTTTTTTAAGGTTATATCAACTATTAACTATTTATACTTAACAAGTAGAATGAAAGAATACTCTTTTCACCAATGAATAGGAAATCTGTTGTTTTAAAATACTTCTCATTGCAGGCTCTTTGTCCGTTAAGAGATGTGCCTTCTCACAGTAACCATGGGGATCCTTTGTCGTATTACCAAACTGGTGATATCATTCGAGGTGATCAATTTCATCATATTAATAGAAAAGTAACATTTGTCAGATTTTTTAAATTAATTTTGAAAATGTAGTTTAATAAGAAAAGTGTGTTTGAAAGGACTTTTGTTTGTTTCATTTTCTTGCTAATCAGCTTAGTTTTCTTATTTTTTAAGCTGGAATCAAGGATATTGACAGATATCATGAAAAGCTTGCAGTATCTTTGTATAGCTCATCTCTTCCACCGCACCTATCTGGTATTAAATTAGGTGTAATTAGTTCTGAAGAGCTTCCTTTGTACTACAGGTAATTTTTCTACATTAAAACAGTTTCTTGACTTAAAAAAAAATAGCAAATGTTGTTCAACTTCTAACAACAAAGTAAAATTTCAGTTTTTCTTATTGCAAAAGTATGTTCGTATATCTTTATACCCTTAAATTTCTTCATACTTGACAAAAGGAACCCAGTCATGATATTGCCACACTTTCATGTACAAATTATAGTCTTAGTATTTAAATGCCATGCGATAATTTTATATCTTTAACAGAAGTGGACATGCTAATTATTTTTTATTTTCATTTTTTGTTTTTTTCTTAAGGAGGAGTGTTGAACTAAATAGCAATTCTTTGGAATCCTATGACAATATCATGCAAAGTTCCTTGGGATTTGCTAATCCAGGAGTAGTTGAATTCCTCCTAGGAAAATTAGGAATAGATGAATCTAATCCACCATCTTTAATGAGAGGCCTACAAAGGTATAGTAAATCAGTATTATTCTATTAAGTGGTAAGGTATTGAATGGTACGGAGCTCCAAAGTGGCATAACTGAGGGACATATTCAATTATACAAAGCCTAATGGCAGCAAATATGACAAAGGTTGAATGAATAGGTAATCCTGTCTCCTTCTGGTACTAAGACTATTATTAATAAGAATGAACTAGGTAATCCTGTCTCCTTCTGGTACTAAGACTATTATTAATAATTAGAATTGTACCAGATGACCAAATAGAGAAATATTTAGAACATTCATAAAAATTTTTTACCATAAAGAAAAATAATGTTTAAGAATAATAGTCATTCCTGGGAGTTCAAGAAATTTTATTTTTTTTTTGTAAATGGAATACAAATTTCTTGCTTGAAATTCACTTTTTCAGTGTTGTTTTTATTTTCTGTCAGACAGTAAATTATAATTACAAAAAAAGTATTTATATGGTTTGACTTTTTTTTTTAATAGCAAAAATTTCTCTGAAGATGATTTTGCTTCTGCATTAAGAAAGAAACAGTCTGCATCTTGGGCTTTAAAATGGTATGAAGACTTTTGAATTATCTGACATAAAAGGTTAGGGTAAGGCAAGGAGTTCTTATGTCATCATTAAGACCAAGTTTGTTTATAAATGAATTAAAGTGTGTTTTTGACCTTACCTTTCTTATAGGTGTAAATGATGTTAAATATTAAATAGACTTAAGTTTTAGCCAACATCATTATTTTTTTAAAAGGAATTAGTATATCGATATCTAGATATCCTAAAATTTGTTACAAAACTATCCAACAGCAGAATGCTTTTAGGTGTTTGGAGGACTAAATATTAGCCAAATTTGACTTGCTTTAAAATTTTACCCATGCCAACATTTCATTTTGACATTCTGTGAAATGCTTGTGATGCTTTACAATAATCTTTTTAGTGTGAAGATTGGAGTTGATTATTTTAAAGTTGGGCGCCACGTGGATGCTATGAATGAATACAATAAGGCTCTGGAAATAGACAAACAAAATGTGGAAGCTTTGGTAGCTCGTGGAGCATTGTAAGTGGATTGTGGGTTTTATGGAATATTTATAAGGTGAATGAGCATAAGATTTATACTAGCCCACAAGATAAATTTCTTACTTTGTTTGATATCTCCAGATATGCAACAAAAGGAAGTTTGAACAAAGCAATAGAAGATTTTGAACTTGCATTGGAAAACTGTCCAACTCACAGAAATGCAAGAAAATACCTCTGCCAGACACTTGTAGAAAGAGGAGGACAGTAAGTGTTAGGCTTTGTTCAATAGTATAGGTCCACTGTTTAACCAATTATTATAAGGAATTAAACATAAGGAAATAGCATCTTTAACTCAATTCATACCATTCTTAGTTGCCATTTTGGTTGACAGTTTTTTTTTTTAATATTTTTATTGATTTCAGAGAGGAAGGAAGAGGAAGAGGGAGATAGAAACATCCATGATGAAAGAATCAGATCGGCTGCCTCCTGCAAATTCCCCACTGGGGATTGAGCCCACAACCCTGGCATGTGCCCTTGACTGGAATTGAACCTGGGACCTTTCAGTTCACGAGCCAATGCTCTAATCCACTGAGGCAAACCAGCTAGGACTGACAATTTTTTTAAGTATGGTCCTTTTTAAATTTTCTAGTCATTTTTTTCTTATTACTGGGATTCTAATTGGATATATTTTAATGATTTGAATTTATTGTCCTAAATGCCTATTCTCGTTACATAGGAATGTAAATGTAAAGGTGTAAGAAATAGGTAAATATTCTTACACTAGAAGTTTTAATAGAATTTAATTTCTGATTTATTAAATTTCTGATTTATTTAATTTTAGTAGAAAAATATCAGAAATATGAATTGAGAGTTCCTGTTGTTAATTATGAATAAGGTATCACTGTTATACTAGAGGCCCTTTGCACAATATTCATGCAAGAATAGGCCCCTGGGTTCACTGCCAGCAACCCAGCATCTAGCAAATCCCCCCTCCCCAGCCACCTGGGAGCCAGCAAGTCCCTACTTCCCAGGAGCCTGGGAGCCCAGAGCCGGCGAGTCCTTGCTTCTGTCTGGAGCACCACTCTAGTAGCTCCCTCCACCACCCCTACTTCCCCTCATAGCAGACTTCACACTGCCCTGTGCCTACATACGCAAATTAACTGCCATCTTTGTTCGGTTAATTTGCATGCTCTGATTGGCTGTGGGCATAGCAGAGTGATGGTTAATTTGCATATTTCTCTTTTATTAGGTAAGATTCTGTTTATTGCTCTACTCTGTCCAATAAAATTCACAAACTCCAGATTAAATGGAAGAGCAAATTAATAAGAACAAACCCTGTATCTTATATCATTCTTCTGAGTTGCATTGTAAATATTGAATGACTAATATACTGGTCTAATTTATAAAATATTTTGAAATAATATATATTAAGTATAAGTTATTTGCTAACAACTTCAATAATTTTAAAAGTTCATAATAGCATTTTTTGCCATTAATTTTTTTAAATAGAATTATCTGTTTTCTCTTTAATTTGCCTGGTCATTCTAGTTTATATGATTATACTAGAATTCCACATTGAGATTTTTGCAGTATTTGTTAACTCATGTGAACTTCTACTTAGATCCAAGTGATTGGAGCAGCTTTTTACTTTCTCACTAGGTAGATAGCTAGAACCTACTTAGGTGTGGTTATCTTATTACCCATATGTTGGTGTCTTTTTACTAAGTGAATGGCAACACCACCTATCCAGTTACCATAAGCCATAATGTTGATCATCTTTGGTCCCTTCCCACATTTCATCTGTTACAAAAGTTATCCCATTGAAGCCATTGGAATTTTCTTAATTTGTTTTATAGTAATTACTTTTTCCTACTTTGAAAACTGAAAATATATTGCAAAGTCCTTTCACTGCTTTATAACCAAATTTTCTAATTCTTATTTTTCATAGCATAAACTTTTGAGCGTCAACTGATAATGATCCTGTCTACAGGCTAGTTGTGATATACATGTATGTGTTGGTATTTCCAATTTAATAGCAAATATTCTGGGAAAATATCTCTATGGAAAGGAAAATTCTTCATAAACTGCTAGCAAAAGCCAGCCAATGTAATTCTGTGGTAAAGGTCAATATCGTATTATATTTACAGAGAGCATCAGTTGATCATGCATTATGCTAAAATGCCATTGCTGGATCACAATATAGCTTTAGTTACCAGTAATGGATCCTTGTTTGTTTATTTCACTTGAGGTTTTATTTTGTTTTTCAAACTGAAGTATAACTCATTTAATATGTTACTTTCAGGTAATGATTTAAAATATAGGGTGGGGTAAAGGTAGGTTTACAGTTGTGACTATACAAAATAGTTATTTATGCATTATTATTTAATTATTTTTTATAGAATGACTGTAAACCTACTTTTGCCCACCTTGTATGTATATATTGCAAAGTAAGTCTGGTTAACATTCATCACCATACATAATTACATATATTTTCTTTTTATTGTGGTGAGAACTATCAAGATTTCTCTTAGCAGCTTTTAAATATACAATACAGTTTTTTAAACTATAGTCATCACACTGTACATTACATTTTCAAGACTTATTTAATCTTTTTAACCACTTTCACTCATTTCACTCACCCCCCAACCCCACCCCTAGCAGCCCCCAATCTGTTCCCTATATCTTTGAGTTTGGTTTCATTTTGTCCCGTTTTATATAGTTTTACATGGTCTCTTTACCATAAATAAATAAATAAATAAATAGTCAAAAGCTATGGTTTAGATACTATTCAATTTGGAAAGTAAGTTGCTAAAAACAGTTTTTTTTCCTAATAAGTTCTCTCATATAAGCCCTAAACTGGTCTAATTTATAAAATATTTTGCATATTTGAGGACTTTTTATTTTTACCAAAAAAGCTAAATCTTCTTCTCAAATTTAGGTTAGAAGAAGAAGAAAAATTTTTAAATGCCGAAAGTTATTATAAGAAAGCTTTGGATTTGGATGAGACTTTTAAAGATGCAGAGGATGCTTTACAGAAACTTCATAAATATATGCAGGTGATTCTTTATTTCCTCTTAGAAATTTAGAGTTATTTGAAATTAATGCCAAAACTTAACTTTTTTCTGTGGAAAATTATTGTAGATTACTTAAGGCATTATGAAAAGTTTCTTTCTAGATACAGCTTTTTCTAATTGGGTTTGACATTGCTTCATAATGCCTCTTCTTCCTTTATTTGTTAGTACTCAGAGGTAAAAATAGCCCTATAAAAAAATCCTAATTGCCTAAATTTGGTGTGTGGTTTTGAGTACTACTCTTGTAGTGAACTTTCCTGGTGGTTACAAAATTCAGTGATGTTACGGTAATTGAGCTAATTCTAAAAATCTTTTTGAGAGATATTTTAAACTGTATTTTCCTGTAATACTGATGATGATGTTTTCTCATGCATTTTTTTCTGAATTGGACCGTTGCTGCTGTGTCTGTGACATCTGGTGCTGCTCATCCCCATCCTCAAACTGGAAAATGATTTCTTATGTAATCATGCGTCCAACTGGGCTGTGCTATTTTTTAAATGGTTTGTATTTGAACATGGTGATTCTTCCCTCAATTCACCTAAATGGAATGTATTTGAATTTTATTTCTACAATCTGTGTCCTCTTATAAATTTTGAAATAACTTTTATCTATTTTTCCCCTGCCTTACACTCTGGGTTATGGGTACCAATGCAATGGCTTCCTCTTTTTTCATGGAATACCAACTGCAATATGGTCCTCAATACTGTTCTGGCTATTCCAATGATTGATGCCAAACACCTGTATGATTAATTTTTATGTGTTAAAAATATTTGTGTACTGCTGGATATGTGCTGATTTGGGTATACCACATTTGGTTTCTGGTGGGGGGTGGTTTTTTGAAAACCGGATTTTAAACATTCTTCTCTTTTTAATGTGTGATTTTTCCCGATATCTGGGTTCTAAAAGAAATCTTTGGAATTACGAGAAAAACAAGCTGAAAAGGAAGAAAAGCAGAAAACAAAGAAAATAGAAACAAGTGCAGAAAAGTTGCGTAAGCTCTTAAAAGAGGAGAAAAGGTAAACTGTAACATTCAGTATTTTTTTACTTAAAGCATCTACTGAGTTGAACTACAATGCCATGTAGAGGTAAAGTAAGTAAAAATATAAAAATATTTCAAATCATAACCAGTTATTCTCAGCAATTATGAGTACCAGAAATTTTTCTGAGATTAAGGAAAGTGGAATTGTAATGCTAGAAATCTGAGGGTAAAAAAGAATTACTGTAACCTTAAATTTGAAATGCATAATATTATTTTAATTATCTGTATTTTAGGGAGAAATGTTTTAGAAATAGAGCAGTGGTCTCAGTTGAGGGCAGTTTTGTCCAAGGGACATTTCTAGTTGTGATACTGGTGATGTGCTATTGGCATCTAGTGGGCAGAGGTCAAGGGTGCTGCTAGATATCCTACGGTGGTGGTGTAAGACCCCTCCATCCCTACACTGCCACCCTACACTTCCAACAAAATGTCAGTAGTGTTGAGATAGAGAGTTTATGCTCTAGAGATGGTTAGATATAAAATTTTATTTCCTTTACATGTTCAGCTGTTCTTTTTTAAGGTAATGTTGGAAATGTCACTGTGTCTATGGATTTTCTTAGAGGGACAACTGTCTACACAAGTATTTTTTTCCCCAAAGTAGCGCTTGCTAGTACAAGTGGATCTTAAGAGTAACTAAGATTACTATAATTGCTTATCTAAGCCACAGCTTTTATGAAGTCTTTAAGGGGAACAAAATAGAACTAAAAGCTTTATGGATAATTAAGAAACATTTTTGTACTTAACATCTGATGAATTAACTACTTTTTTAGGCTAAAGAAAAAAAGAAGAAAATCAACTTCTTCCTCTTCAAGTGTTTCTTCTGGTGATGAATCAGTTTCTTCATCATCATCCTCTTCCTCTTCTGGTCACAAAAAGCATAAGAAACATAGGAGGAATCGTTCAGAGTCTTCTCGAAGTTCCAAAAGGCATTCAGCTAAGGCATCCTCAAATCAGATAGATCAGAACAGGAAAGATGAGTACTTCCCAGTTCCAGCCAATACTTCAGCATCTTTTCTTAACCAAAGGCAAGAAGTGGAAAAACTACTGGAAAAGCAAGATAGGGTACCATATCAGAAGAAGCAGGGAAAAGAGAAAGATAGATGCCCCGTCTCTTCATCTTCAGTTGAAATTCCGGATGATTTTGGAGGTAGGTCTGAAGATACAAGAGATTTTTACAATAGCTATAAAACTCAGGGAGGTAGTAGCAAAACAGAAAAGTCATATAGATATGAAAGACATTTTTCCAATAGAAGGGATTCCTCAGATTCCTTCTATCGGAATCCAGAAGACAAGTTAAAAAATTATGGTTATAGGAAATTTGAAAAAGACACAGATGGAAGAAAAGAGCACTATAGAAAGTGGGAGCCAGGTTCCATGAGGTATTCTACTTCCCCAGCAAGCTCTGACTACTCTTCTAAGTCAGTTGAAAAATATAAAAAATGTAATTATTCTGGATCACGTGATTTCAATAGACATGAGCAAAGATATCAATTAAGTAAAAGTCATAGAGAATATGAAAGAGAGGGTAATTATGAGGACAGTATTAAACCAGAGGCTCCAGAAGAAGAAGAGCTAAGTAGCAAGGAGCATTCAGAAAGTGGAGCTAAAAAAAATTTACCTCAGAACTTACTCAATATATTTAATCAGATAGCTGCATTTGAGAAAGAAAAAGGAAATAAGCAAAAAAAATAATATGCCAAGGGAATTAGCACCGTTTTACTAAAGGCTGTTAATAAAAAGTTTAATCATAACAGTCCAGTGTAGAAATCACTGCTCCTAACATTATTTTTTTTTTAGAGATTGCAGAAAGCAAATGCTTTTTTTTAAAGTTTTACATTCATTATCATATAATCTTTATAATTTTTTTTTCAGCAAATACTTTCAAGCTATTGTGAAATTATATCTTTTAGTTGTAGGTCCCCTTTCACAGCTTGATTTGCAGACTTTTCATATGTTTATGTACCATATTTCTGATTTAAACTTCAGTTAAAAAGATAATTCTCAAAGTATTGTTTCTTCGTTGTATTTTGGGGTATGAGAATTCCTTGGGTCTCCCTTATCCTGCTGTTTGAGAGAAAATTAAATTTGTGCACTGAACACCTGAGTTTTTTCATCAAAAATTATTTCATTCTCTTTTCTGTTAAATTACAAGCCCTCAGCTTTTGAAAGTTATGTTCTTTAAATACTATTTGATATTTACCATTTAAATATTAAATTTTTACGTAACTGTTGTTTTAAAATGGTAGGCAGATTATCTGTTGACTAATTGGCCTCTAAAGCCTGATTTAATTACAAGAGACGTGTACCAGCTTAACAAGTACTTTAGGAATAAAGCCATGAACTTTAAATAGGGACTCATTTTACTTATTTCTATCTGTCTGTCTACCTACCTACCTTATTGCTTAGTAGTATAGCCCTAAGAAAACTTTTAACTTCAAGTATTGTCAAGACTTTAGAGGCTATTTTCCAGGCAAGAATAGATCAGGGTAGAAAAGAATCCTAGCAGAAAAAGATAGCAGTGACTAAAGAAGTACAGTATAAATCTGGTTTTCTCTAGAAGTAATGTAGGAAACTACACAGCATATTTTTAAATAGGTTAGGGCTGGCCTGCAGTTCGGCTTTTCTTCCTTGACACCACTTTCCCGGTGCCTCTTTTCTCAGGGTCTGAATAAGACTAAGCCAACAGAGCTTGGTTCTACTCAGAATAAATTCTAGGAACTAGAGCTGAAGAAGGGATTTGGATTGTAAGGATACTCCCCAAATTACTGAAAAGAGTATAGTTTATTATTAGGGAGACAGAGATAGGAGTCATAGTGTTGCACTTATAATGACCTTGAGAATCTTCCCAATTTAAGATTCTAGACACTAAATGATAGTGGACTTTTAAGACTATCACTCATGATGACTCTGGATGGATGGGTTGGAAAATAGCTGAGCATCCATCTATAAAGGTCTAAGAATGATTGAGGAGGGAGATACTTTTCATTCCTTGTTCTGTCTCACCATTCTCACCAAAACTTTATAACTTAAAAGGGTGTGTGCTATTTGTGACTTTCAGATTTAGTGATGGGAATTTTACATACACCATTTTTATGTAATAACATTGTCTTGAGCATCACCATCAACAAGCACTGTAATTTTCCAAAGCATCTTTGTGGCTTAAGCTTACATTTAGGTACCAAAAAAATCAGGGTTACTACCTTATACAATAGCCTTCCTAAATTTAGAAATTCCATCTCCCCCAGAGCTTCTTTCCTTGGACATAGTACACTTAAGCAGAGTACACACTCCATTTTCTAATGTTGTATTCAGGAAACCCATCATAGTAAAAAGTATTGGAGATATAACAGTGTTTCAGCCAAACATTTAATATCACTACTGCCTTTCAAGAAACTGCAAATGACAGTTCTAAACAAGTTATAAATATTTATATGGTTTAATGTGTTGGACTTCTTTCAAGATCAATGATCAGTTTTTTCCATAACATCATGTCTATAGTTTACACATACACAAGCTGTGTCTTGGTTTCCATAATAAATGATTAAGTTAACTTTCTTACAATAGATGGATGTTAAGATAACTCCAGATGTCGAGATAATGAGGTTAATCCCTTGTCTCATCAATTAGCATTACTACACTGAAGTTGGAATTGTTACTTTTCACAGTAAAATCTAGACTTCTGGCCAGAGAGCCTAACCATTCCACAAATATTGTGCTAGGTTCTGGGTGGTAACTCAATGGATAGATATTACTGTGCAGTTCCTATGTGTCAGGCCATGTGCATTTTATATATATATTCAGTTAATTCAGTGAATGTTTTATGTAGGTAACTGTTACTGTCCCTATATTACAAATGAAAGAAGCATAGAGAACTAACAGAGCTAATAAGATACAATCCCTGCTTCATAGGACAGTATGTAATATTTCAAGTTCCAAGTAATTTACAAAGTAATAAAAGGCAGAGAATAAGAACAACGTGACTATAAGGTTAATCAGTTTTTAGGACTTATTAAATAAAATCTCACACATTAGAACAGTGTTTCAGCCAAACATTTAATATCACTACTGCCTTTCAAGAAACTGCAAATGACAGTTCTAAACAACGACAGTTATAAATATTTATATTGTTTAATGTGTTGGACTTCTTTCAAGATCAAAGTAGACTGATTCCTAAAAATGTGAGCTGCATTTTTATTGATAGGCATTGTTTCTCTTTCCTAGCAATTGCTTTCTTGGTGTAGGGGTGAGGGTAATGCTATATTAACACTTCATAAATTATATCAAAGAAGAAACTTAACATTTCTTCCCCAAATATCTGGGAAGTATATTTCTTTGAATAAAGAAAACTCAATTTCAGGATCTTCTAGCATAAGTGAAAATTTTAATAGTGTTAGAAATCTTCATCTTTAAACATTTCTTCCTAAAAGTGAGTGTAGTTGCATGGCTAGTGTGAAATAATAAAGTCAACTATTTTCTGTTAAAACAGACATAAAAATAACAGTGGAAAACAGTTTTCCCTACACTTGTGTAATATGTAACCTTGTTAAAATCAGGTATAATATGTGAAGAAAAGGATAAAGTTAAACCTTTCTTTGGCTTGACTTTTTGTAAACTACCATTTTTCACTGATAAACTTGTCTGGTCATTTCATTTTCTACCCTATTTCAGTAGGACTCTATATCATTAAACAGCACCCAAAGTATAGAATGAAATTTACTATTTTAAAAATGAAGTTTGGGGTTTTTTGTTCAAGAGAGATTAAAATGTTTACTTGCTGCTCCTTTTGTTTTTACCGTTACTGGAACTACTACTGCTAGAACTAGTTGGCCTCACAGTGCTGCCAGTTGGTGAAGATGAGGGTTGGAAGGTTAGCTCTAATACGTTCATCGAAGTCTGAGAAGTAGTACTCCTAGATGACCTAGAAGAAAATACAGAATTATTGTAAATTTAATTCAAAATTTATACTTTAATAAAGACCCCCCTCATTAATAGTGAAAGGCACCGTAATCCCACAACTAAAGGTACTGAATATTAATAGTGCTAATAATAAATTTTAAAACATGACCTTTAATATCAGAAGTTAGTTTTGTTTAAGGAAAGGTAATGAACATAATAGTTTCAAACCAGTAGAAAAATAGTTTTAACATATAAAAATGTTTCCAACTACAATTAATTTAAATAGTTGAAAAATTCATTAAACAAAATGTAACAAAAAGGCGTGTGCATGTGGGTGCTGGCAAAGTGAGTAAATGATAGGTTATATAAGAGAAGAGAGTGAGTGACCTATTTACAGGGGCAAAAAAACAGTGGGATCATTTGAAAAGAATTACTAACTACACAATTCTGAAATGCTAAGTTAAAAAATATAGCCCTGACGAGTGTGTCTTAGTGTCTCTCTCACCTCCCTCCCTTCCACTCTAAAAATATCCTCTGGTGAGAATTTACAAAATATATATATGTTTGCTCTGGCATTAAAGTGTCTCATACACCAAAAGGTGGCATGTTTGATTCCTTATCAGGACACATAACTACATTGCAAGAGGCATCTAGTCAGTATTTCTCTTCCTCTCAAATCAATAAAGATATCCTCAGGTGAGAAATATATATATATTTTATGATAGTACAGGGATGTTCAAAGTAGTAGCTGCCCACCATGTTTATGTAAAAACTTCTTTTTATTTAAACCACACCTTTTAGGACATTCCTTTGTCTTTGTGAAATCCCTAGATGGACTAATGAAAACCAGTGGCTGCTGAAGGTAGGAGATTGGAAATTTAAAAGTTAGGATCATTGTTAATTTTTATTTTGTCAGCAAAGTACAAGAGCATTAATTAAATATCCCTGATGATAGATTTCTGGATAGCACTAAACTGTGAAAGTAAAGGGTAATTTCCTGTGTTAGCAAATTAAATCAACATAATTAAAATCAAATCCTGAGTATTTAAAATTTTGCAGTGTGGTTTTTAATAAAAATCATACTCCATATCTCTATATCTAAGTTGCCCTTTTTATGGTTAAAAATTCTCCCCTCCCCCCTCAGGGCTGGTCATGCTAGATGTAATCTCTAAAATTTCACCTTGCTTTACCCTCCTGAAATAGCTGGTAGTCACGGAGTATTCTGCACAGTAATGGAAAGAGGTTGGAAAGAATGTTGCTCTGCTGGATGTGTCTGCATCTGTGACACTGACCTAGGCAGGTGGGTAAGGAGGAGAGCATTGGCAGAGCCAACAGCTGTGGCAATGTGGGAGTGGCTGGGTTCACTGAGGGTCGCAGCTGTGAGCGATGAGGACATGGTATTTTAACCTTCCACTTACCTTAGTGACAGTAGTGAAGCCTGTGAAGGAGATCTCTGGCGCAGGCGTTTAGCACTAGCTGTAGGTAGTTCCAGACCTTTCTGAAAGTACATTCATTAGCAGTCATTAGTACCATTGCATTTGAGAAGGAGACTATTTGTGATTAGATTTCACTCTGCTGAGTGCCATAAATTATTTTTCATGAAGTGTTTAAGAAATACTTAATATTTAACTAGAAGGTACAGTGACTACCTGTTGAAAGTAAGTTTGAAGGATAACGCGGATCTCAGCATTTTCTATGACATCAGCTAACATGTCATCAATGATCTCGTGAAACTGTTTCAATTCACGAAGTTTGATGTCTCCTTCTTCTAGTGTTTCATTTTTTGTTTCTTTCAAAAGGCGGATCTCTTTGGTGAGTTTTGCACACTGTTGGTCAACAGTAGTCAATTATTACATAAACCTATTTTTCAGAACTTAATATTTTTTCATGGATGAAAGGATTTGAGTTTACCATTTGGAACTTCAAAAAAATATAAATATGACAGGTCAGATTTTTTTTTAAATATCAATACCTGTTTAGTTACTCTCTCTAATTTTGGCTTCTGCTCCTCAACTTCTTTACTTAGTTGAAATGAATAAGCCTGCTTCTCTGATAATTTTTCTTTGCCAGTATGTGTTAACTGTTCTATCATTTCTAAAGTATTTTCCATGCTCTGCAGAAAATAAATTATTAAAATATTTATTAATTAGAATCAAAAGTAATAACTTGATATTTATCAAATATTCACTTAATCTTAATTCATTGACTCTTGTGTATAACATACATTTTGCTGATAAATAACACATAAAATGACTTTATAATTAAGTTTTGTGTGTTATTCTACTGGAAAGTATTTTTATGGTACTTGGAAAATCAACTATTGAAAACATGCATACAATTTTCAGAGATTCACAATTCATCTATTCCTTCAACTTTATTAGCAAAAAGAAAAAAAAAAAGATCTGAATTGTATATAGAGCCTGCTTACCAAGCATATTGTTTTCTCTTTCAGTAATGTGCTTTAGCACCTTCTATGTACTAGATTATTTTTATCTTTTGAATTTTTGTTTTATGAAACAATCTTTAAGGAATTAAATGAAATAAAAGTACATTAAATAAAAGATAGAGGAATAGATCATAATTAACTAACAGTGAATGATTCATCAACTAACAAGTGATGATTCTGAGTCCATTCTGTGTTTTAAAACTGGGATTTTAGCTATTTTAATACTTTTAATCACTTTTTCTCATTTTAATGAGACATCTCATCTATTTTTCTAAAGAAAACATTAAGGGGTAAGAAAATAGACATAATATTAGTTTATTTCTACTAAGGGCTTATTATAAAAGCCTGTAGAATTACCTGGATGTCTTCCTGTAGCTCTCTGATTTGTCTTTGTTTGTATCTATATTTTTCATCAGCAGCTCTTTTCTGTTCTTCTAGTTGGAGTTTTAGTCCATACTCATCACCTAAAATTTAGGGAATTTGTAGTGTAAACTTTTAACATATTCTGTAGAAATCAATCTTAAAACCTTAACATATATTAAATTTCCAACATGCTTCTTATGAAAGGTTAAATTTCTATGCCTACTTGTTGAAAAATAGTATGGGCATATGTCACAGCCATTTCTGTTTAGTCAATACAGGGCAGCTAATGTGCTATTTTCTGTGGACTTGAAATTCCCTAGAGAAGTGTTACGCTGTATCATTAGAACTAATAATGGAAATAACACTTTAGCACTTATTTTCTGACTTAGTCAAACGTGGTACATTTTTGTTTGCCATTGCTCAGTGTTCCTTTTTTAAAAAGAAATAACTATACAGTTTTCATTGCATATATTCATTAAAATGTTAACTCCTACATACTAGATGGTGTCACTTTTTTAAAAGATTGTTTGAAATTATTGTTACAACTGTTTAGCACTTGTAAAGTGTTTTCTAGTGCATAGATTTCTTTTTCAGCTTTGTTGATCCTAGCATCCAAACTGTCGCCTTCCTTTTGAAGTTCTTCTTTTTCTTGAGCAGCCTGTAAAAATTCAGAATAAATGATTAAATAAAATTATTTCTCATGGGGGAGAATGTCTATTTTCAGGGCAGAACATAGTTAACTCACAACAATACCATTTTGCCTTGAGGTCTATATAAAACACATTTATTTATTTAATTTGGTTTACAGAAGATCAAATTCTCAAGGCCTATAAAATATAGCACATAGAATACAAAACAACAGTGGAAACCCATTAACTAACCAAAGCTTACATTAAACTCTCCAACAAAAATTACCAAAAAGTCAAGCAGGTATGTCACTGGGAAGGGATCAGAATTAACTAGAAGTAGATTTCAAAGTAGATATTAAGTAGAATATATTTCTGGCCTGAAAGAAACTTAGGAACACTTTCTCCTTTGATATCATAGAGAGGAGTAAGAAAGAAGTGAGACAGGGCACACCCAGAAAAGTAAATGCTTGTCATTTCCAAGCCATTTGTAGTTAAATGTGTTAATAGAAGTAGTATTTCAACATTTTTGAGCAGTTAGTACTGTTAAAATTGGGAAAGTACACACTTAGTAGCACAAACTAAACTTTAAAATAATATAGAGGTTAGCATGGCTCCTACGCCAATAATGACATACAAATTTGTGAAGTGTTTCGTATTTTAAAGAGGAAAAAATGCTGCATGATTTTACTTACATGAAGTACCTGTAGTAGTAAAATTCATAGAGACTTAAAGTAGAACGGTGAATTGTAAGGTTTGGGGTAGGGAGACCTGGGGAATTACTGTTATGGGTACGATTTCAGTTTTAGAAGGTGAAAATTCTGAAGATTGGTAGTGGTGTTAGTTGCGCAACAATGTGAATAACACTGTACACTTAAAATTGTTAAATGGCACATTTTAATTTTTTTAATTAGAGAAAGATAATTGTGATAAATGTGGGTAGAGAAAATGAAGTTTACTAATTGCTGGAAACCAAAAATTCCTCAGTGATTGGACATGATTAGTGACTTTTTTCCACTGTTATGGCCATGCTCTCTAGAGCTGTACCCTAACAATTCGAAAAGAACTGGTCCAGGTAAGGGTTACCAGGGCATGTATATATATTTAAAAGTACTCAAACCCATTCTTAGTCAAAAATTGTTAATTTACTCAGTCCCTAGGTATGTATATTTAAACCAGAAGATGGTCATTGGAAAAAAATACTTGGTAATGTTTCAATTTTTAATGTTTTCTCAGGTATTTACTTCATTATGCTATCAAAATATGTATAAACTACATGTTAATACATAATAAAATAGTTTGTAATAAAAAATAGCAAATAGTACATAGTCAAAAAGCTTAGCAAAAAAATAAATTTTTTAGATAAATTATATCTAATTCTTCTTAAGCCTAGAATTGGCAATGATTCATTCAAAATACAGTATAGTGGGAGAGCTAGAACAAATAGAAACAGAATTTAGTTGCAGATGTCCTACTTCTAAGCTGAATAACATTAAATAATTCTCTGAATTCAATTTATTTGTCCAATTAAGGGGTTGAATTGGTTCATTTATACAGATTTCTGATTTAATTCCACATATACCTTAAACTTCTAAAACTCTGATCTCATTTGCCTCTAACTCAGAGCTTATATAATATATACCTTTTTTCCTGGATTAGAAAAGCTGATGTTTGGAAGAAATTTTTATTTATGCATTTATGTCAACATTTTTAAACATTTTCCTAGTAATTTTACTGGACAGAGTCATTAAATTGTCAGAATTGAACTGCCTTACAAAGGCTATAAAAGGAACTGAAATACGAGATTTGAAAAATGCTAGTCCTTCATTGGTTGCTGATCATACTTTTCACTCTGGCTCTTAAGGGTCAGATACTATAAGGTGCCAGGGTGGGTAAAAGGAAAAGCAAAACCATGTGTGCCCCATAGACAAGAACCTACTGCAGGACCAAAAATAAGGGCAATGGATTGAATTGTTTCCCCAAAAACAGATTTGAAGTACTAACCTTCAGTACTTCAAAATCTGACCTTATTTGGAAGTAGGGTCTTTGCAAATGTAGTCAAGTTACCATGAGGTCATGAAGGTGGGCCTTAATTCATAGGATTGGTGTCTTTATAAAAATCGGATATTTGGACATAGATACAGACATTCCCAGGGAAGACTGAAGAGAGAGCACCATGTGGAAAAAAAAGATCATGGTGATGCTTCCAAAAGCCAAGGAACACCAAAGATTGCCAGCAGACATGTAAACATTCTCCCTCAGCCTTTAGAAGGTACCAACCTTATTGGCATCTTCATCTAAGACTTCTAGCCTCAGAACTGTGAGACAATAAAAACTACCTTTGTAGTACTTGTTTTGGCAACTCTAGCAAACTAATAAAAGGGGTCAGCAAACTGCATATATTGGGTGAGACTGTACATATTTTGGACTTTATGGACCATTTCATCTCTGTCAAAACTACTTGTACTTAATACACTGCTGTTGTAGTTTGCAGCCATAGACAAAACTATAATTGAATGAGGTAATGTATTAATGTGTACTGCACAAATGGGCAACATTTGGCTCAGAGCCATTGGTACCCCTGTAATACACCATGCAGGACACAGAATAGTGGTAAGCATTGTGACCAACTTCCTCTTCTTCAGTGCTATAAACATATGTATATGTGCCCATCAGGAAAGATCAGCCTGGGGATAATGTAAAGGATATAAGGAAGGGAAAGAATCTTGATTTGACTAAATATTACTATGTCTACCACATTCCAAAACAAAAGTGATAGTTCTAATTGGCAAGTTTTAAGTTTTTTACAGTGGTGAACTGCTAAAGTATTTTCAAAGGTAAAAAATTCTCAAATATAAAATGATAGTGTCGAAGAATTTATTCAACTCATTAATGAAAGAACTCGTAAGATGTTAGACAAGTTCAAAGGGAGACGTGGAACAGCTTTAATATACACAAATGCTGAAATAAATTTGCCTATAGATATGAAGCTACCTTTTAGGGCAACAAAATGCTTGGATTATTTTTCCTTTAGAGTTTAATCAGTTGTATTTCTACTGGCCAAAATTCATTTGCATTGTGGACAACTATCAGTTTTCTACAAGTTAACATCTATCCCTACAGAATTATAAAGTAGATTAACCAATAGAAATCTGTCTAAGGTGTACCTTCCTACAGAATCAAGTAACCCTGGAGGGTCCACTAGAAAATGGCAAGTCTGGTGTCACTATGCAGTGGCATCACTGCACATCTACAGACTGCTTTTCCCATTTTCAGGTCATTGATAGTTTTTCTCAACATAAGACACGTTGAGTATAGCGATAAATGTTTCATTTTTACACATCCAGTACATGTGAAGTATTGTGCATAAAACATGTTAGGATGCTATACAATGAAAAATGGGAATAAGGGGTAAGCTGTGGATCATGGAGAAGGTGAAGTGTGGCATCAGGAAATTGGGACTATAGGATAGCCTTGATTCATTTAACTCGCATTCATCACCTTGACTGAACAAAAGGAATACTCTTTCCTCATAAAATTGTGCCTATTTTCCTGAAAAGTGGATTATTATCCTATATAATAAAGATATAGTATGCAAATTAACCCTTACACCCTCACAAGATGGTTGCCTATGACCAGGCCTGCAGTGGGGTTAGTGAAAAACCAAACAACTGAACAGCAGGCTGCATGGGGCGACCAGGCCAGCAGAGGGGGGTAGTTATGGGCAACCAGGTTGGCAGAGGGGGTCAGTTGGGGGTGACCCAGCCAGCAGGGAGGGCAGTAAGGGGTGTCCAGGCCAGCAGGGGTGGGGAGAGGGCAATTACAAGCAATCAGGCCAGCACGCAGAGGCAGTGAGGGGCAACCAGGCAGGCAGGCAGGCAGTTTAGTGATTAGGAGCCAGCGGTCCAGAATTGTGAGAGGGATGTCCAACTGCTGGTTTAGGCCTAATCTCGGGGATCAGGCCTAAACCAGCAGTCAGACATTCCCCAAGGGGTCCCAGATTGGAGAGCATGCAGGCTGGGCTGAGGGGACCTCCCTCCCCCTCCCCTTTCACGAATTTCATGCACTGGGCCTCTAGTTCATAATAGCAATAACAATGGTGCTAGCTAACATTTAGTGAGGATTAATTTTGTTCTAGGCACTGTCTTAAGGGCTTTATATATATTTTCTATCTCAGAACAAAAGTAATAATATTATCCTTATATTTTGCAAATGAGGAGACTAAGGACCCAACTAGTTAACTTATTCAAGGTCACCTATCTAGTCAGTGACAGAACCAAGATAGGGACAAAGACACTAATACCAGGGTTTTTAAGTACCTCATCACAGCTTGGTAAAGAAAACTGGGATTGCAATATCTAACGGCTTCCCAGCACTTAACAAACTAGAGCCTACCCTTTACCCTTTGGAAACTTTCAAAACCTGAGAGAAGGTAAATCCTGTTAATATTGGGCAGAACCCTGAGGTACTACAGACAGATGAGTTATTAAAAGGATTTGAGAATTGGAACTCATTTCTCATTGGTTTGGCAGGATTTTCTGAGGGAAAGTGGCAGAATGTCACACAGCGTATGTGTTAGAGGCAGCTTCAAAGGACTACAAAAGAAATTTGGAAGATTATAAGTCAGAAGCAGAGGCCCATCCACAAGGACCCATCTCTAAAGATGTGAATTGGGAGATCTGCCTACTCCTATCCATGTATAAGACAAGAATGAGTTAAAGTTACAATTTCATTCCTGTCATGGTGTTTTGAATAATTTCCTGAACTTTTCTGGGAAGGAAATCACACCTGTGCAAGGTATTTTTTACATGGAAAGATGAACATAGTAGTGTTCAGGAAGGGAATTACATCCAGTCCCTAATTACTTCTGAATTTCCTATTACGGGTTACTAGACAAAGATAATCATGAGATAGTAGACAACTCTTAAACATCAGAACAGCAGATTCACCTGTTCATTTGTCCCCCACCTCTTACTCTGGATCTCTACCATACGAGGAATGCAATAATAAATCGGGGTATAAGATTCCTGTAATGGTGTAACTCCAGACAATGATAAGGTCTAGAGTAGTGATAATAGGTTTTAGGGTAAAAAATTATGAATTTTGAATAAATGAGGGGAAATGACAGGATGCAAAGATGCCAAAAAAAAAAGTATCAGAGTATTCTAAGCCTTTCTTTGACCTCATGGACTGAAGGAGTATAAAATGAATAGAGTTTCAGTACTTCAATTAGCAACTAATGGTTTATGGCTCTAATTAAGTGCAATGGTTCCTAGACTGCTATGAAATTTGAAATGTCATGGCAAAAGAAATGCCATTTTGGTTATTAACAAAGAAAAGATAGTTCTTTCTATCAATCACAATTACCTTTATTACATAATAGGCCTGTGTTTTCTCCTCTTCTCCTTCAGGAGGCAGCATAACAACAGTAAGAATTTCATATCTGTTCTTCAGCTTATCAATTTTACTTAGCCGCTCATGAAACTCAGCACTAATATGGAAAGAAAAGAAAAATTAAACACTGGAAAACAAATACTATTTTTAAAAGAACTATATTGTTCTCATGGAAGACAGCTGTATTTGTATTACTACTGTACTCAGATGAAATGTTCTCACTTTTTAATTTTATAATTCAGTGTGAAGTGTCTCAGATTTTACCCTATTTGAAAGATAACAAGTGTCACAGTTTCATGGATGGTGGCAGAAGACAGTTTCTTGGATCAGAGAGAAAGCACTTTGTCACTCATGGCATGAGCTTGTATTTGCATCACTTCCCCTTGCTCCCAAGGTGCCGTGCAGATGAGAATGGGCTCAAATAAATGCTACACACACAGTAGGTGTATATCACAGCTGAGGAACTTAAAGCTTCGGTAACCTAAATACTTTATAGTAGGAAATAAACAAATATGTCTAATCTTTGCTCCAGAGGGAGATACTACCTCTAGATTCTGATACTGTTCACTATCCAAATGTCTTTTATAGTCTAATGCAAATCAAAATCATAATGGCATATCTACTCAACCTATTAGGAAGCCTACTGCCAAAGAAACAAACAAAACACAGTATTGGCAAGGATGTGAAGAAATTGGAACCTGTAGGCTCTGCTGGTCGGATTGTCAAATGGTGCAACCACTATGGAAAACAAAAAAATTAAAAATAGAACTACCATGTGATCCAGCACACCAGTGTTCACAGTAGCATTATTCAAAATAGATAGAAGCCACCCAATGTTCATAGACAGAAGAATAGGTAAACAAAGGTATATATATCCAATAGAATGTTATTCAGCCTTAAGAAGGAAGATCTATTATGTTACAGGAATGAACCTTGAGGACATTATGCTAAGTGAAATAAGCCAGTCCACAAAAAGACAAATGTATGATATCACTGCCTGAAGAATCTAAAGTAGTTAAATTCATACATACAGGAAGAATAATGATTACCAATGGCTGGGTAGATGTTGAGGGAGTAAATGGGGAGTTAATGCTAATGGACATAGTTTCAGCTTTACAAGATAAAAAAGTTCTGAAGATCTGTTGCACAACCATGTGAATATACTTAACATTACTGAGCTGTGTGTTGAAATATGGTTAAGAGGCTAAGTTTTGTTATGTTTTTTTTCACCAAAAAAATATATTTTTAAGATAGTCTAGGAGAGTTAGTATCCCTCCTGACAAAGCTTGCAGAAATATGAAAATTCATGGTTTAGATTCCTAAATCTGGAATCATCATGGTTAAATATTTTCCTTTTATTCCAGTCAATTTTTATTTTATGAACTGTTTTTAACTTATTTTATAATAATACTAATAACATTAATATATGCCTACTACACATGAAAGTGGCCATCCAACCATGCTGAGAGGAAATCTGCAGTTTTCCTACTGCTAAAGAAAATAGAAACCAAGATGGCGGGAGAGGTAAACACCTAAACTTGATGCTTTGCACAACCACTTCAAAACTACAACTAAGAGACAAAACGAACATCATCCAGAACCACAGGAAGGCTGGCTAAGTGTAAATTATACAACTAGAAGGGAAGAGAAAAGCACACTGAGACTCAGAGGAGCTGTGGAAGTGAAGTGCAGAGGTACAGAGGCATGTGTGCAGAGAGGGCTGGCAACTGAGTACACGGTTGGCTTTTTCAATCCATAGGGAAACAAAAGCTCTCGACTGCTCTGAAATCCAGTTCCTGACTAGACTCTGGGGACCCAGACTCTTACAGGGAGAAACTGGACTGTCTTGCAGTGGGAGGAACTTGAAGGTGGCTTTCTTTCACAGGTGCTTGCAGTGATTACCGAGGGACACTGAGACCCAGGGGCCTGTTAGGGGAGGGCTGACAGGAAGCCATAACTATTTACTCCGCCCTGAGACTCCACCCCAACAAGCTGTGTACAGAGGCTTTTGCATATGAATGGCCTGGTCCTTTGACATCTAAATTTAACTAACAAACTGCAGCTGAGTCAGAGAGATCCAGAACATCCAAAGAAGGCCCAAAGCCCCACAGCAACTTGCATTGCTTCACAGCTGGGCTTCATCTGGATATCTCCAAAACCCAAACAAAGAAGAGGAATCTGCAGATTTCTCTGTAGCTCCTGCTGGGTGGCCTCAGCCAGAGGCTAAATTAGCACCTTCCAGGAAATCCAAGAGCTGGTGTACCTAGGGATCAGAGTTGGACCATCCAGATTGCAACTCCTCAGATCCATAAGGGACACAGTCAGGGGGCAGACTCAGTGAGCACCGAAGCCCCACTGAAGCAAGTCTTATCTCATAAGGGTGTCTCCAGCACAGAAATTCTCCCATCGTAGACAAAGCTGATCCTCACAGCCAGTTAGCCTGGAGGTCAATTCCCCCCCCCCCCCCCGCGTGATACCAACAACAATGAAGACCTAACTACAACAAGACTACATACAGCTCACAAAGAGGTGCACCAAGAATGTCCACCTCAAGTAACTGGGGAGACTGAGCTACTGGACCCTATAGGATACTTAGCACACAAAGCCACTCTATCAACACAGGGAAGCAGCCAAAATGTGGAGACAAAGAAACAGGTTAGAAATGGAAGAAAGCAGACTACTTGATATAGAGTTCAAAACCACGGTTATAAGGTTTTTCAAGAATTTTCTAGAAAAGATGGATAAATTTAGTGAGACCCTTGAGGATATGAAAAAGGACCAACTAGAAATTAAGCATACACTGACTGAAATAAAAAACAATACACAGATATCTGATAGCAGACTAGAGGATCACAAGAATCAAAGATTTGAAATACAAAGAAGCAAAAAACACCCAATTGGAAAAGCAAAAAGAAAAAAAACAGAATCTAAAAATATGAAGATAGTGTAAGGAGCCTCTGGGACAACTTCAGGCATACCAACATCAGAATTATGGGAGTGCCAGAAGAAGAGAAAGCACAAGATACTGAAAACCTATTTGAAGAAATAATGACAGAAAACTTCCCCCACCTGGTGAAAGAAATAGACTTATAAGTCTAGAAAGCACAGAGAACACCAAACAAAAGGAATCCAAAAAGGACCCCAGCAAGACACATCATAATTAAAATGCCAAGGGCAAAAGACAAAGAATATTAAAAGCAGCAAGAGAAAAAAAAGTTTGTTACCTACAGGGGAGCACCCATACAATTGTCAGCTGATTTCTCAACAGAAACTATGCTGGCCAGACGGAAGTGGCAAGAAATATTCAAAGTTATGAATAGCAAGAACCTACAACCAACATTACCCCACAAAGCTATCATTCAGAATTAAAGAGCAGATAAAGAGCTTCACAGAGAAGAAGAAGCTAAAAGAGTTCATCACTGCCAAACCAGTATTGTATAAAATGCTGAAAGGTATCTTTTAAAAAGAGGAAGAAGAAGAAAAAGGTAAAGATAAAAATTATGAACAACAAATACGTATCTATCAACAAGTGAACCTAAAAATCAGGTAAATAAAAAATCTGATGAAGAGAATAATCTGGTAAATATAATAGAATTAGAGGCATAAGGGAATGGACTGACAAACCTCAAGGAAAGGATGTGGGGAGTACAGGAACAGACTGAACAAAAATCTTACACCTATGGATGAGGAAAGTTGGGGGTGGTAAGGGTATGGGGTGGGGTGGGAACTGGGTTGAAGGGAGCTATGGGGGAAAAAAAGAGGAACAACTATAGTAACCTGAACAATAAAGATTTAATTTTTAAAAAAGAGACAAAAAAATAGATGTAAAACATTAATATCAGAAGTTAGTTTCACTTATTTTTAAGTATTACTGTTGTTTCATCAGAAAATATTCATATTTTATATAATTATAAAAGATAATGCTTGACCTTCCAGCTTAAGATGGTGGACTAAAACTCAAGAATATCTCTCCTTCTTCCTAAAATGGAAAAGACTAAAAGGAAATAAAAAAATAGCTCTGGGAACAAGAAAGACATTTTTTTCACAAATTCACTGAAAACAAATGGGAGCCCTGGCCAGTGTTGCTCAATGGTGTGAATATTGGCCCATGCACCAAAGGGCCACAGGTTCAATTCCTGGTCAAGAGCACATACCTGCATTGTAGGACCCCTGGGGAGGGCAGGTGCAGGAGGCAAACAATGTTTCTCTCTCTCTCTCTCTCTCTCTCTCTCTCTCTCTCTCTCACTTTCTCTTTCCCTCCCTCTCTTCAATCCTTCAATCCACTCTCTCTAAAAAAATCAATGGAAAAATATCTTTGGGTAAGCATTAACAACAACCAAAAGAAGAAAAACAAATGGGATACTATTGACGGAAAATAGAGATACACACTGGCTAATGTAGAAATAAAAGCTATTTTCACCAAAGAAATCTGGGAAAAAATCCAAATTCAGAAATAAATAAAAAGAGAAAAAGTTATATCTGAGACTATTGTAAAGGTAATTAATATAAGAATTACCTATGGGACATTTGAAACACTCTTCAATCCCTCAAAGTATACAGGGATGTTGGCAGGAATTATTTATGCTCCAGTGACAATCCCCATCCCCACCCACAATTATCAGAGTTCGAGCACTGTAGGTTGGAGCTAGATTCAAAACAAAACAAAACAAAACAAAAAAACATGGCATTCCAGGCCTAAACAAAAGTGGAGGTTAAGAAAAAAAAAAAGCATTTCTACCCAGGAATGAAATATGTCTTCAAAATAAACTCCTTTAGGGATAGACTTGCCCATAGCCTACAACCAGCCTCCCATTTAGAATAGAGACTTGTTGGAGAAAGAGATCTACCTAATTGCAGAAGAACCCCATACTAGAACACTTTACCAATCAGCATAATTATTAATTAAGCAATTTAAAAATAAATATAACAGAAAGCTTAGGACTATCAGACATTTATAGAAAACTAACAGCATGAATAAAAAGAACAAAATGTGCAATGAAAGAACAGACACTAGAAGAAACAAAGATAATGCATGGGATAGAAGAAAACTTTCAGATTAGTGTCCTTAAAATATGAGTGGATATTGCATCCAAAAATACCCATAAAACAAGAAAAGGCTTCCATGAAAAGAAAGGACCAATGAAGTGATAAAAGTTTTGCAAGTAATTTCCCCTTTTCAATTTTGATTATTTTTTAATTATAGTTTATCTAAAACAGTGGTTCTCAACCTTTTTTAATGCTGTGACCTTTTAATACAGTTCCTCATGTTGTGGTGACCCCCATCATAAAATTATTTTCGTTGCTACTTCATAACTAATTTTGCTACTGTTATGAATCATAATGTAAATATCTGTGTTTTCTGATGGTCTTAGGCTCTACAGCAGCGGTTCTCAACTTGTGGGTCGCAACCCACAGATTGAAAACTGCTAGCAAGGTTGCCTAAGACCATCGGAAAACAGTTAGTTACATTATGATTCATTAACAGTAGCAAAATTATAGTTATGAAGTAGGAACAAAAATAATTTTAAGATTGGGGATCACCACAACATGAGGAACTGTATTAAAAGGTCACAGCATTAAAAAAGGTTGAGAACCACTGATCTAAAATGTTAGTTTCAGCCCTGGCTGGTGTGGCTCAGTTGGTTGTGCATCACCCCATGCACCAAAAGGTTGCGAGTTTGATTCCCAGGTAAGATCACATGCACAGATTGAGGACTTGATCCCCAGTAGGGGATGTGCAGGAGGCAGATGATAAATGTATTCTCATTTCACATCAATGTTTCTCCTACACCCTTTCTATCTATTCATACACACACATACTAGTGGCCTGGTGCATGGATTCATGCACATTGAAAGGAAATTAGAATTCCTGGGGTGGCACGGCAGCTTGAATAGCATCTGTGGATTGAGCAGGAAAAGAAAACTCACACTTTGATCTTCCAGCTAGGCACGGTGCTGGCCCTGGTGTAGGGACTAGTGCAGGTAGTCCCTGGTGGTGGCTGAGATGGGCAGGACTGGGCTAGATGGCCAGACATACTCTGGAGCCAACCTCCTGTGGTCCCTCCCAGGTTGGTGGCACCTGGGGCAGTGCCACAGCTGAAAGGGATTCTTTGGAGTGAGCAGGGTCCCTCAGCCTGCCCTGAGGGGATCAGGCCAAACCAGCTCTCCTATGAGGAGTCCCAGAGTGCAAGAGAGCACTCTGCAAAGTTGCTGTTGTACAGAGTGTGGAACACAAATGCAAGTGTGTAAACCAGATTCATGTCCAGGAACAACATAACCCATTGCCAAAGGTAGAATTGGGCTCCCTCCTGTCTGGTTCAGTGTGTATCACCTGAGCACTGCAGCTGCCAAGTCACTGCAGCTCAGCAGCTCCTGCATTGAGCATCTGCCCACTGGTGGTCAGTGCATATCATAGGTATTGGCTGATCAGACAATCGGATGGTCATTAGCCTTTTATATATATGAATGTGTGTGTGTATTAGTTGCAGGTGTACATTTGTAAGTAGTGAAGAAAAAGAATGAATTAGAGATATAAAGAAAGAGGCAGGAAACAAGGAAGAGACAGATAAAAGGATAGGAAGAAAGAGAATGAAAATATCTAAAGTGGAATAGAATTAATGGAAAATTTAACATGAGAGAAAAGAAGAAATCTGGAAGTAAAGACATATCTAAGAAGACCAACATCCACTAAAAATGAGCAACAAATGGGTAGAATAGAGTATGATGTGAGAAAAAATAAAGAATAGAAAGGTATTTTCCTGATTTGAAGAAAGACTTCAATGAAGTAACTGAAAGAGTTCACAAAGGGTCAAACAAAAAAAAAAATGAAAAAACACCCGGACACATACAGGAAAATTCTAAAACCCAAGGTAAAAAGATTGTTCTAAGCTTCCAGAAAGAAAACAAAAACCAACTTTCCTACAAAATAAAATAACCTGAAATCAGACCTCTCATAAATACCACTATATGTAGACAATGTAAAACAATGCTTTCAAAGTTCAATTAATTAAAATATGGGATAGAATAAATATATTTTAATTGTGAAAAGGACTCAAAATTTCAGAAAACATCAATGAAAAAAATTCAGAACATACTCCAGAGAAATGAAAACTCAAAAAAATAAGAAGACAAAAGATACATGAGAAAAATATTAGACCCCAAAACAAAGTAAAACATAGCTAGAATGAAATTACTGCTGGAAATTGGCTGAAGAGTTCAAAGAAGTTATAAAAAAGTAGTTCTTTTAAAAGTAGAAACAAATATTAAAAACAATAACTAACAACTGGATATAATCAGTGATTTCAATAATACATGAAAGATGGAGACAAGAGAAGCAGCAATAAAATCTGCTAAGAGTCTTAACCTTTTTGGGGAAGAAAAAGTAATAAAATCAAATTCATCTTCAGTATTCATAGGAAAATAGGAAGATTAAAGTTTCTTATGAATTTATAAATAACCAACAAAATAATTAAAATTAGAATATATACCCTGCAAACAATGGAAGAGGAGAAAAGAGAAAAACAAGATTCAGTAAAACTAATGAAAAACAAACCAGAAGGACAAAAAGAAATACCTGCCATATGATCCAGATATTCCACCTCTGGGTATTTACCCAAGAGAAAAGAAAGCATATTTTCATACCAAGAAAACATATGTTCATAGCAGTTTTATCTGTAGTAGCCAAAAATTGGAAACAATTAATATGCTTAACAACGAGAAACAAATTGGAGTAGATGCATACCGTGGAATATTATTACTAGGCAATAAAGAGCCAGAGTGTCTGCTTGCCTCCTGTTTTTGTACAGTTCATGAGCAAAGAATGGCTTTTACATTTTTAAATACAAAATGGTTTAAAGAATCAAAAGAAAAATTATATTCTATGAAAATTCTATGAAATTCAAATTCCAATATCCATAAAGTTTTATTGGAACACAACCATACATGCTCATTTATTCACATGTTGTCTATAGCTGTCTTTACTATACAATGTCAGAATTAAGTTATGCAACAGAGTCCATAAGTCCTGCAAAACCTATAATATTTAGTATCAAGCCCCTAGGTAATAAAGATGAAGCTAAAGTAATACCTAAGAAATTTGTTTTAGCCTTCAAATTTGAAAATTAATTAGCTAAGCATCTATCTAAAAAAGTTCAAAAGATAAAGTCAAAGTAAGCCTATAAAAATGAAAGGAAGAAGAATAAACGTAAGTAGGAATTAATAAAATAATAAATGAATTCCCAATAGTAAAAATCAGCAAGATTTGATTATTTTTAAAGAGCAATAAATGATATTACTTATAAGATAAGTCACAAATAATTCAAATCAGGAATGAAATACTAGAAACACTGCAGCTACGAAATATATAATAAAATATTGCAAACAACTTTATGGCAATAACTTTGAAAATTAGAGGAAATAAAAAATTTTTCCTAGGGAAATAGATAATTTACCAAAATTAACTCAAGAAGACATACAAAATCTGCACTGTCCTATGAGCGACAAATAAATTAGCAATTGAAAATCCTCCTCACAAAACTTCACTCTCTGATGGCTTTTTCAGTGAGGCCTTTGAAAATTCTTAGTAGTACTCATTTACAAACTTATCCAGTGTACAGAAAAATAAGAAATACACAAAAATAATTTAATAGAAGTAGACTTAACTTTAATAGCCTGATAATCTGACAAGGGCGGGAAAAAAAAAAAGAATGAGTATAGATAAAAATTGTATAAAAATATTACCCTCAAAAACTAGATGTATAGAAAATACAATATGTGATAGACAAGCTGAGTTTATTCCAGAAATGTAAGGTTGTTTAACTTTGAAAAAGCAATCAATATATTTAAATATTTTAACAGACTGAAGGAGCTAAATATAAACAAATGCTGAAAAACCATATAATAAAATTCAATATCCACTTCAAATTTAAAAAAAATTAAAACAATCTCTTGGCAAAGAAAGAAAATATATGGGAATGCCCTTAATATTATAAAGAGTATCTCAAAAAAAACACGGAGAATCCAAGATGGCAGCATAGGTAAACACCTACACTGCTGCCTCGAACAACAATTTCAAAACTACAACTAAAAGACAGAATGGACATCATCCAGAACCACAGGAAAGCTGGCTGAGTGGAAATTCTACAACTAGAAGGAAAGAGAGGGGCTCATGGAGACCCAGAGGAGCTACAAAAAGCTGAGGTACGGAGATGCGCACATGGAGAGAGCGGGTGCCAGAGAACCTAGCTGGCTTTCTCTGGCGGGAGGGAGACGGAGACTCTCAAAGGCATTGAACCCCTTATCCTAGCACACTAGACCCCAGATCCAGCCGAAATTCATACAGGGGGAGTTTGGACTGTGAAAAGGGAGAAACGCATGGAAATTTAGGGGAGTCACAAAAGATCAGAAGTCTGATGGTGCGCACAGAGGACTGACTGCTGATTGTGCCTCTGGCTTTCACAAGTGGGCAGGAGACAGACCCTCCCAACTGTGCCACTTTTAACTCCACTAAACTCCAGTTTCCGGCAAAAACCCTGAGGACCCAGTCTCACATGGTCCCGAAGCGCAGGGGAGCCAGAGGGGCAGCAGTCTAGAGGCACTGCAAGAGCTCACACACATGCAAAGGGACCACTCCAGCGATTACCCAGTCACATGAGACTCGGGGGCCGTGAAGGGTGGGCCCGACTGGAAGGCAAGGTGGTCTGTTAAGCCCTGAGACTCCACCCCTCCCAAGCTCAACAGAGAGGCTTCTGCGGTTTTGCAACTCTAGTATCATAAGGTGAATCCAACACAGAAGTTCTTCCGGCATAGTGAAAATACTGAGACAAGGGGAGGGATCACAAACAAAAGAAATGGAGGAAAACAAATGACTGGATATAGAGTTCAAAACCATGCTTATAAGGTTTTTTAAGAATATCCTAGAAAAGTTGGATAAAGTTAGCGAGACCAAAGAGGAGATGAAAAAGAACCAACTAGAGGTGGCACAGATCCAACTAGAGATGACAAAGGACCAACTACAGATGAAAAAGGACTAACTAGAGATGAAAAAGGGCCAATTAGAAATTAAACATACACTGACTAAAATAAAAAATATTATACAGAGTCCTAACAGCAGAATAAAGGCAAGAATCAAGTCAAAAATTTGAAATATAAAGAATCAGAAAACACTCAACTGGAAAGGCAAGAAGAGAAAAGAATCCAAAAATGTGAACATAATGTAAGGAGCCTCTGGGACAGCTTCAAGCGTACCAACATCAGAATTGTGGGGGTGCCAGAAGAAGACAGAGAAGATACTGAAAACCTATTTAAAGAAATAATGACTGAAAACTTCCCACATCAGGTAAAAGAAATAGACTTACAAGTCCAGGAAGCACACAGAACCCCATATAAAAGGAATCCAAAGAGAACTACACCAAGACTCATCATAATTAAAATACCAAGAGCAAAAGACAAAGAGAGAATATTAAAAGCAGCAAGAGAAAAACAGTTCATTACCTACAAAGGAGCACCCATACCACTGTCAGCTGATTTCTCAATAGAAATGATGCAGGCCAGATGGGAGTGGCAAGAAATATTCAACGTGACGAATAGCAAGAACCTACAACCAAGAATACTCTATCCAGCAAAGCTATCATTCAGAATTGAAGGGCAGATAAAGAGTTTCACAGATAAGAAAAAGCTAAAGGAGTTCATCAACTCCAAACCAGTATTATATGAAATGCTGAAAGGTACTCTTTTAGAAGAGGAAAAAGAAAAAGGTAAAAGCCAAAAAATTATGAACAACAAATACATATCTATCAACAAGTGAATCTAAAAATTAAATGAATTAAAAATTTGATCAACAGAATAAACTGGTGAATATAATAGAATCAGGAGCACAGAAAGGGAATGGACTGATAATTCTCAGGGGGAAAGGGGTGAGGGGTGTATAGGGAGAGACTGGACAAAAATCATACACCTATGGAGGAGGTCAACAGGAGGGATATAAGGGTAGAGGGAAAGGGTGGGAGCTGGGCGGAGGGGAGCTATGGAGGGGAAAACAGAGAAACAAATGTAATAATCTGAATAATGAAGATTTAATTTTTAAAAAAAGCACCACAGTAAACATCATACTTAATGATAGAACAATGAACTTTCCCTTAGAGGTCAGGCACAAGACGAGGGTACCTGCAACCACTACTGCTATTCAGCAATGAACTGGAAGTTTGATAACAAAGGCAATAAAGCAAGAAAAATAAAAGTAATAAAGATTGAAAAGGAGGCAAAAAAAAACACCCAAAAAACCTACTTGCAAATGATATAAGTGCAATAAATAGAAATTGCAACCTAGATCAATTATTAGAATTAATAAGAGTTTAAGCAGGGTTGCTGGATAATTAATATACAGAAAAATACATAAAAATGTGTACTTTTATGTACCAGCAACAAACCAGAAATCAGATGTTTTAAAGGAGATAACACTGAGAGTAACATTAAAAAATATAACATGTAACCAGGAATAAATCTTATAAAAGATATACAAAATCTTTAGGGGAAATTTGCTTCAATAAACAGTTATTAGCTATCCATAAGGGAAAACATGTTAAGAAACCCTTACCACAAAACATACAAAAAATCAATTCCAAGGAAATTATCTTAATGTCAAAAGGAGAATCTGAAGAATGAGGAGTTAGTGCTAGCTTGTTTGGGTCAGTGGATAGAGTGTTGGCCTACAGACCAAAGGATCCAGGTTCAGTTCTGGTCAAGGGCATGTACTTTGGTTGCAGGCTCCTGTCTAGCCTGTGCCCTGGTTGCCTTGTGCAGGAAGCAACCAATTGATGTGTTTCTTTCACATAGATGTTTCTCTCTCTGTCTTTCCCTCTCTTTTCCACTCTCCTTAAAAACCAATGGAAAATTATCCTCAGGTGAGGATTAACAACAAAAAGGGGGGGTGGGGAGGGGAGATGATTAGTTAACCAAAGGAAAGAAAAATGAAAAAGCATAGATTTATGTCCCACGTATTATATTAAAAGGCTTTTCAAATGAATATGAAAAAGACAGACACCCAGAGTGGCAGAGGGAACAATAGGTTCTTTACGTTTTCAAAATTCAGTAGCAGGATGTGAAAATTCTAATGATTACCTTATGGTTTGCCTTTCTTGATCCACATATCTTATTTGTGATGCAAGCATAGTTTTGTGAACTTTAATTTCTTCAGTTCGTTCTTCCATAGTTGTTTGTAATTGCTGTTTTCTTTTTTCCAGAGAAAGAACTTCTTCTGCTTTACTGTGAAGCATTGCACGGACACGTTTAGCTTCAAGTTTTAAAAGATTGTCTTCAATCATCAATTCCTATCGTAGTCAAATATTGAAAACTTATTTTTATACCCAAACCAAAATACTTTTCTTTATTATTGATACAAAAGTCAAACTTGAAAACAACTTTTTTCCTAATTTGACCATTGACCAAGTTGTTAACTAAGGTTAAAACTTAGATTGCTCTGAGTCATGACTCTGGTTTTCTTTTACTTTTTTTTTTTCTTTTCATTTTTCTTTCTTCCCTTTTCACTTAAGAAAAAAATATAGCCATTCCAAGTCTTTTACTATAATTCAATCCTAAATTTAAGTTTTATTAAAGAAAAAAAGGAAGAAGTTATTCCTAAAATTGAAACTGAAAATATATAATGCCCTATGGATAAGCATTTTTATTTTCTAATATAAAGCTCATAAAATGATATGTAAGTAAATCTTTATTTTAAAATGATTTCATCATGAGTAGAGTCCTGATAAAAAGTGTACAGATAATTATTAGAATAGAAAGCCCAGAAACAATCACTCCAGATTATAAGATTTTTACTCTTTCAAAAATATAGTTTTTTATTTGGAGAAAAGATTATTTCCCTACATTGCATATGTACCAAAAATAAAGTCCAAATGAGTAAAAAAAAAGAAGAAGAAAAACGTAATGCAAGAAATAAAAGCAATGCAGCTATTAGAATAGCAAGCATTTGTATGATTTTTATATGACAAAGAAGTTTCTAAACATAACATTTACACAAGGAAAAGCACTTAATTGTTTGATGGTTAAAAAGCTTTCATGTCAAAAAACTAAATATAAATTTAAAGACAAATGGAAAAAATATTGACAGAATTAATGTTTTTACATATTAAGATCTTTTGCAAAGCATTAAAAATATAAACTTCCTAATGGAAATATGGGCCAAGAACATAAACCAGAAAGTAAAAAATAAAAATTATGGAGCATCCTATATAATAAAACCCTAATATCCAAATTGACTGAATGGCAGAACAACTGGCACAATGACCAGTCGCTATGATGCGCAATGACCACCGGAGGCAGACACTCAATGTAGGAACTTCCCCCGGTGGTAAATGCACTCCCACAGAGGGAGTGCCTCTCAGCCAGAAACTAGGCTCATGGCTAGCAAGCACAGTGGCAGTGACATGAGCCTCTCCTACTTCCCTGGCAGTGCTAAAGAGCAGTGAGCCGAGCAGTGAGGAGCAGCGAGCAGTAAAGAGCAAGGGGTCCCAGACTGTGAGAGGGTGCAGGCTGGGCTGAGGGACCCTCTACCCAGTGCACAAATTTCGTGCACTGAGCCTCTAGTAATATAATTTTTAAAGAAGTATTTTCACCATTTTTGTTTAAACACTAGGGGCCCAGTGCGTGAATTCATGTACCTTGAAAGAAACTGTGGGCTACAAGGCTGCAGTTGGCACAGAGGTGGGTCTCAGCCCATATTCTGCTCCCCCACCCGGCCCCTCTCGCTGCAGCCCCCAGACTCCTGTCTGCTGGTTGCCCTTCTCCCACCACTGTACTCCCATGCACTGATGTTGCCAGCCCCGCTTGCAGAGAAGATGGGGCTGACACCAGCAATGGGTGCAAGTGGCGCAGTGCTATCAGTGGTGCGAGCAGCAGCTGCTGCCCCAATCACCCTTCAGGAGCAGGAAGAGGTAGAGAAGCCCTCAGGAGTGATTAGGGCCAGCAGTCGCCACTTGTATCCTCTGATGATGCTGAGCAGTTGGGGCAGGCCCCAGTTGCTGGCAGCAGGTGTGAGTGGCAGCTCTGGCACTGGCAGCAGGTGTGAGCGGGGCTGGCACTCACAGCATGTGTGAGTACCAATCAAGACCGCAGCACATGGGAGCAAAGAATTTTCAGTAATCACCAGAAGCTTGCCCTGATGACAGTGACAGATGTCCTGCCTTGGTCTGGAACCCTCGCTTACCTCGCTTACCTCAACCATCTGCTGCAGCTAACATCTGCCATGTTCCATAGGCACCCCCTGGTCGTCAGCGCACATCATAGTGACCAGATGTTGGGTTGTTCTGTTTTTCGGTCTATTTGCATATTAGCCTTTTATTATATAGGGTATTTTAAATTTTATGTTTAAACATAAAATGTTTCAAAAAGTCACCAAGTTTAAAAATGCAGACTAAAACTAATGAGATACCATGTTTGACCATCAAATTGACAATAATTTTATCAACTGTAAGATCCAGCTTTGATGGTGGTAAGTAAAATAGTATGCTTACACATTGCTACTGAGAATATTAACTGAACCCTCTAGAAGACAATTGGACTTAAACATAGTTTTAAGACACTGAAAATATTCATTCTTTTTCAACTTTAATTATACAGGTAGAAATTTATCCTAAGGAACTAACTGAACAACTGTACAATGATATATGTACATAGAACATGATAATACTATTTAAGATAGCTAAACACTAGAAACAAACATAAATCCAAAAAATAGGAGATTGCCCAAGTAAATTATAGTAACTTCATGCAATGGACTATGGGAAGACTTCAAAAAAATTTTTTTTCTGATCACTACAAGGTCATATTTTTAAGAACTATCTTCATTGTTGAAAATGTTACAGATGTTTTCTTTGTCTTTTTCATATTTTTTTTCCCTTCCCAAGCCTTCACCATACTATTGACTATGTCTGGGGGCTATGTGTATCCCATATAATAAAAGGATAATATACAAATTGTCCTAAACTGGGAATTCCACTGGGAGTTTGACCAGGGGGTAGGGCAGGCCAGCCAATCACCTGCAGCCCCTCCTCCTGGTCGGCCCTGCCTCCAACTTCCTCCCCCACCCTGACTAGGTGTGGGGCCAGCCTGCCAACCATCTGTGTTCCCTCTCCTTGGCCACCCTGGCCTGATTGGCCCCAATCAGGGCAGGTTGACTGGACCCCACCCATGGACAACTATGTATACCAGGCCTCTAGTCTCTCTCTCTATATATATATAAAAGCCTGATATTCAAATTGTCCCCACAGGAGTTTGACCAGGAGAGCCATTCCTTGCTATGATGCACTGACCACCAGGGAGTAGCACGAACAAAGGGAGGCCTCAGCTGGCAGCCAGAAGGCCCTGATCGGCCCTGATCAACAGTCAGGTCTAGGGACCCTATTTGTTCTTGAATTTCGTGTACCAGGCCTTTAACAATATAAAAATCTTGGATTAATCTCTCCCTCCATCCCCATCTCCCTTATCCCCATCTTCCCTCTGAAATTTGTCAGTCTATTCCATGGTTCTGTGACTTTAGAATATTTAATGTTTTGAAAGCCTGTATAATATACAGTGGTACCTCAAGATACGAGTGCCCTAACATATGAGATTTTTGAGATACGAGCCATCGAGCGAGCGATCTTTGCTTTGAAATACGAGCAACATTTGAGATAGGAGTAATCGCGTGGATTGGCCAGATGTATATGACCCAGCAGTTTACCAAGACTCGAGCGTCTCATAGTTTCCCACGCCTCAAGGGTACAGAACGAATTAAACTCATATCTCGAGGTACCACTGTATTAACAAATTTTAAACACAATATATATATAGCAAATTTTCTTTGAGACTGGAAAGAAATAATGTATTTTAACATTTTAGTGACTGTCTTTTTCAATTATAGTGACTTACTGTCTTTTTCAAATGTTGCTATGTTTTTAAATTTTTCTATGTTTAGACTGAAAACATGTGGATTTTATTATATACTCATATTATTTTACTGCACCTGTTTGAAAGCTCGAGCTTTCTTAAGTTCTTTGTCTGATCTTTCATTGAAAAGGTTTAGTTCATTTATTTTGGTCAAGAGAGATTGCTTTTCATCAGTATTTTTACTGTTTGACTTCTTGATAAAGTAAAGATCATTCTGTAAGAAGAAAAAAAGGTACACAAATACATTTTTAAATAGCAATATTAAATACATACTATTAAACATCTTACATTAAATTATGTGCTCCATTAAATATTTATAATAAATCAGATTTTAAAAGTCTTATTCTTTATGCTCTAACATCTCTAATATAATATATATGGATATTAACTTTTTTTTCTCATTTTTATCATCTATTGATGTTTTGGGTTTAGTTTACATATGTATGGTTACCATTAAAAGTGGTTTTAAAGGAAAAGACATGGGAAGAGGGAGCCCAAGCTTCTAGAGTTCATTATTTCATTCAATCCAAGTCCCAGAAGGTGAAGACATTAACATTGTGAGAAAACACAGGGTCTTGGTTAACAGTACAAGCTCTGGAATCAGATGATAACAATACTTACTTCCTTAGGTTGTTGTGAGGATGAAGTAAGTTATTGGCCAACAATAAAAATTAAAAAATAAATAACTTTAAAAACAAAAAGAAGTTACTGGCAAAGAGTATGTACAACAGTGTTTAATGTACAAAAAGTTCATGTAGTATTACATATATAATCACATATCATTGGAGAGAAAAAATGTTATATAAGATCTAACTCCATAGGATGCATCATAGATCATTCATACACAGATTCTAGTTTTCTAGCTTTATACCAGTTTGTATCCCTCCTCCCACCCTGAACCCAGAACAAGTTCTGTGCTTTTGGTCCCTTCTGCATATGTAAAGCAAAAACTTTTTAGTTCCAAGATCTATCTCTTTTCTCTCTGTCTTTTTCTTTCTCACTTTGTCTATACCTTTTCTCTCTCCTTTCTCATTGCCTGTATGTCTCTGAAGTATCAAGTCCTAGAATTGTAACAGGACAGTAAGAAAATGTGATTTTTAAAGAAAATGTGATTTCATAAAATTAACTTTTAGAACCAAAAAATAAAAATAAATAAATTTAAAGTGAATTTTAACCAAAAGAAAGTAGTTTGTTATGCACAATAAGGGATGGAGTAGCATGGAAGCAGGAGTGCAGAATGACTTTACAACCCCATACTACTAATGAGAGCAACCTTTATTAGAAGAGTAACAATATCTTTTAAAATTCACTTGCATTTCTATTAATTTATTTTTCTCTCTGTTAAAACCAGAGTTAGGATAAGTATAAGCACTAGCCAATTGCTAAAGAGGGAACACTAAACCCATCCCACACAGCAAAGCAGGCACAGTCCAGGCCAGAGTCAAGAAAGATGATACACAGGTCACCTTATATTTCTAATAGAGGCCCACTGCACGAAAGTCATGCAAGGGGCTCAGCCCACACAGCCCCAGCTTTGTCCAGAAGTTCGTTCAGCCATCTGGTCTAATTAGCATATTATACTTTTATTATTATAGACTAGTGCATGAAATCGTGTACTGGGAGAGGAAGGGTCCTCTGAGCCTAGCCTGCACCCTCTTGCACTGTGAGACATCCCCTCTCACAATCTGGGATCGCTGGCTCCTAACTGCTGGCCTGCCTGCCTGCCTGATTGCCCCTAACCACTCGTCTGCCTGCCTGATCACCCCTAATTGCTCACCTGCCTGCCTGATCACTCTTAACCACTGTGCCTGCCTGCCTGATGCCCCTAACTGCTCACCTGCCTGCCTGCCTCATCACCCCTAACTGCCTCTGCCTCAGCCCCTGCCACTGTGGCTTCATCTAGAAGGACATCTGGAATGATGTCCAAGGGGTCATTTGGCAGTCTAAGTAGCATATTATGCTTTTATTATTATAGATTATTATAGATAGCATTAGTATTCCTATACTCTGTATCATTAAAGCAACACCATTTACTGAGCACTTGCTAAAAAGCACTGTATTAAGATATAAACTGCTTGTAATTCTCCATAATGCTATAAAATTAATATTAAATTATTTTCCATTTAAGAATTGAACAAATTAAGACTCAGAAAGGTGATAGAATCTTGACATTCAAAACCAATTCTTTCTGACTCCAAACGTGCTCTTTTCTACCAAACCAAGGAAATGTTTTAAAAAGACATTCATCATGCTGCAAACCACTCCAAAAAATTTTTATCATAATAAAATAATTTTTTTAATGTAAAAAGGTTAATAGCTCCCTTTCTCCTTTTATTAGCCCTAAAGGAATTCAGGGCGATTCTTCTTATAGCCAATAGAGGACACTCATCACTAGGCCTTCCCAGCTGTTTAAAAACCCAAAACCCTTTGGTGTTCTTACCCATTCAGGTCCCTGTTCTCATCCTTTCACTCTTACTTTCCACTTAAACTTTAACATTTTATAATACATAGGCTTCCCTAACTTAGGCTTTATATTACTATAAACATATGAATATACCTAAAGATTAAGATTATTCTCATCTTATTAACATAATCGAATTATTTGAAAAATGTAATTAAGTAAATATTTGAAGAACAACAATAGATGAGCCATAAAATGGCAGCTTCATTTAGAGGTTATTTCATGCATAATAGACAATCAAGTTATTATGGCAAATGCATAATAGAAAAACTGGAATTTATCGATGCTTGAAATCAGGTACTATTTAAGAGTATTTTGAAGTCACATGAACCAGTACTCAAATCCTAGCTCCCATGTATTAGCTGTGTAGCTGTGGACAAGTAACTTAATCTGTGAGACAAGTAATGATATCTTCCTCATAAGTTCCTCTATTTATAACAATGAAATGAAATAAAATACTAAATGCATGTGGTATGTTTAGCATGTAGTAAATGCATAAACAATGGTAATGTTGCATTTTTATAGAAATATGGATATCAGTTTGTACATTTATTATATACATGGGTAGCTTGGCAATCTCACATCCAAAGTTAAGTCTTAGGAACATGTTCTCTTAAAACAGAATGACTAATGACTAGCATATTAGAAACATAAAAAGTGTTTTGGATAAGTTACATGAAGCTTCTTGATCTGTGTTTCCAAAATGCCAAATGTAGAATTTCTTTCTTCCAATGTCTCTTTAAGTTCAACAATTTTTAGTTCAAGACTTTGTTTTTCTTCTGAATTGATTTCTCCCTTTAACCGTGACATTCGGCGTTGCACTTGTTGAATGTGAAAATCCTGTTACAGTTCATTAAAATAAGTTACTAAGGAGAAACAAATGGTGAAAACCATTTCTACAAGTATAAAGACATGGTAAAGACCTTTTTATCAACTGGCCTAGGTGTCACTTTAAGCCTTCAGTAATTTACAGGATAAAATCCTGCTTACTCTAAAGGGAGAAACATCAACCTATTCTTCAACAACCAGGGTACATGATAGTGACATATAAGTAATCTGAAAATATAACGAAGTCATTAGGGAACTATTTATTGTACTACCATGATGGAACCTTAGTAAATTCATTGGATATACATGGACCTACATTTTTGAGGATACATTTTCAAAAAGGGATGCAAAAAAAATGATATAGTCATAGGTTGTTAGCCATAAAAAAATAAAACTTCTAATGAATTATTTTTAATTAAACTTTAGCAACTAAAAATATATTAGATTGGGGAGATTAAGATGTGCAGAAGGAGAACATTAAGAGATTAATGAGACAGAACAAATAAATAGAAGAAATAAGAAAAAAACTACAAAAATACTTTTAATCTATTTGCCTATGGGTGGGGATGAGAAAGCCTATGTCCCTATTTATTCCACACAATTAAAAATCAACATACAATTTTTCTAGGCTTCAGATGGTCAACTTCTTGTTTTGTTTTACTCTATGTTCAATTGCCCTAGGTTCCTCATGGTTCTCCCTCACTAGAGTTGTCTGTCCTCTTACCTGTTTATTTCAGATAGAGAAAAAATACCAATTAAGGCTTCCTCACCCTACTACTGACCTAGCATGAAATCCCATCTTCAATATTTGTCAATCTCTCAGAGTGCTTAGAAATTTTGTCTTCTCAGAGCTCTGTAGTATCTTGACCATCACAACTATAACATGTCAATATGGAAGATATTCATAAGAGTAACATCTACCTGACTGTACATAATTTCTTGCTGCTTCAAGGTTTCAAAATCCAGTTTATGTAGCTGCTGGTTGAAGCGCTTTAGAGAGGAACGGGTTCCTTCAATTTCTGATACAAGAGCTTTTTCTTTCATTGTCTCAGTCTGTAATTCATGAACTATCTTAAATAGCACACCTTTCAATATGTTCAATTGAATTTCCACTTCCTGGTGATAAGAATAATAGTGATTAGTGAAATTATAATACCTTAAATATTTTATTTTATGAACAGTATAATATAGGGGGCTCATAAATGAACCCCCAACATTTTAGCTCTTGAGATATAAAGGCCTCCCACAATTTCAACAAATCCCCGACATTTCTTATAATCTACTCTATGCTAGTAGACTAGAACAGTAGTTTTCTATTCTGGTATCATGTACCTTGATCTGTTATCCCACCCTAGCCTTAGCACTTAGGCATTCCACTGGTTTCCTTAGAAAACAGAATATAAATTCACATTTACTGAAGTCTTGAGGGTGTTACAGGGAAGAAATTACATCACTCAATCTCCCACTTTCTTTGCGGGACAAGTCAAGAAATATAATTTGTTATGATAATATAAAATGCATTATTTTTCACAAAACAGACACTTTTCATTGGGTTTAATACCTTCTCAAAGATTGGCTAGCAGAGTTTTCAAGTTAGTGTGTGGTGGTGAATAACATAGCACATCTCCAAAACACATAGGATTGGGGTTTTTCCAAATGAACACAAAATCCAATAGCTATAAAAATCAAGATTCTGAATATAGCTCTGCTAGAGCACAATTAGTAAACATGTTGCAATCTTATTTTTTTAATTCAGTTAACTTCTTTAAAAATGTCACTAGTTTTTCATTCTGTAGCCCAAAAATCTATTTCAAGTGAATTCTACCATTGTTATAGATTTCTGATAAGTTTTAATACTGTCCCATCTCATGTGCTACAGAAAATCATGCTCTTGAAAGAAAAAAATAAGTTAAAAAAATAATGTTGGACTCAGACATCACCCAAGTCAACACTGCTGCGTGACTTCATTACTCAGGAATTTTAAAAACATAACACACTGAGGAAGCAGATTCTATCCAAATATGAGTGAAACCATCCTTGATATAAACCTTCTGCTTCCCACACATACCCACAAAGTTAAAAGCTTGGCTGGTGTGGCTTAGTATTTGAGCATCAACCTATGAACCAAGAGGTCGCAGGTTTGATTCCCTATCAGGGCACATACTTGGATTTTGGGCTCAATCCCCTGTGGGGGGTATGCAGGAGGCAGCCAATGGATGATGCTTCTCTCTCATAGATTTTTCTATTTCTCTATCCCTCTCCTCTCTCTATAAAGAGCAATAAAGGGGGAAATATTTTAAATTTAAAAAAAAAAGTTAAAAGCAAGAAGTAATGCCTACAGTTTCAGGTCATATAGTCACTTTGAAATTTTCAAAGAGGAAATTTGAACCAACCTCTTCCAGTTCCTCAAACATTGGCTTTAATGCTACCAACATGCCAAAGAGATTAAGATAGAAGGGAAAAGCCAGTAAGGTTAGTAAAATTATAGCATTTAAGAGCCCACTTACTGATAAATGATGCCAGACTCTACGAGGTTAAAAAGATAGCAGTGGCACATGGTGAAGAAATACAGTTAATAAATGCAGGTAATTGGGGGGAATTTGCACAAAAATGATGATAATCACATAGAAATCAATTGTTTTAACAAGGGCACTTTTCAAGGTACATTTGCAATATGAGAACACTAGAGGCCTGATGCACGAAATTCATGCACGCATAGGCCTTCCTGCCCCCGGCTGCCAGCACTAGCTTCCCTCTGGCACCCAGGACTCAGGCTTCCCTCCAGCACCTAGGACCCAGGCTTCCCTTGCAGCCCTGGCTTTGTCCAGAAGGCAATATGCTAATTGGACCAGACGTCCTGCTGGAAGGAAGCCAGTGCTGGCAGCCAGGGGAAAGAAGGCTTACTCTTCCATGAATTTTGTGAATCGGGCCTCTAGTATATATATATGTTATGGATGACAAGCAGGGACATGGACACACTAGCTATTGGGAAGGCATGGAATCTAAGGTACAGGAGCTACCTTTAAAAGAAGATATCAAGCCCTAGCCAGTTTTGCTCAATGATTATAGCATCAGCCCAGGACTGAAGGGTCTATGGTTCCATTCCAATCAAGGGCATACCACAGTTGCCTTCTCAATCCTCAACCCTGATTGGGAAGTATGTGGGAGGCAAGCAATCGATGTGTCTCACATCAGTGTTTCTCTCTCTCTGTCTCTCCCCTTTCTTTCCACTTTCTCTAAAAATCAATGCGTGAAAAAAATTTCCTCAGATGAGGATTAACAAAAAAAAAGGAGGAGAAGGAGGAAGAGGAGGGAGAAGGGGAAGAGGGGGAGGGGGAGGAAGAGAAGAAAGAAGAGAAGAAGAAGAAGAAGAAGAAGGAGGAGGAGGAGGAGGAGGAGGGCGAGGAGGGGGAGGACGAGGAAGAAGGAGGCATCAAAATTAAATGCTGAAAGTGAAGCAAATGGAGGATCAGGAGCTTAAGAAGAGCTGCAAAAGCCATAAAAAGAAGAGCAACAATGCTGATTACAAATGCTATCACCAGAAAGCAGAGCCTCTTAAAAGACTTCCTACTCCTCTGATCTCAGGGGTCTAATTAATTCACTATTGCTAAATGTGCTGTGATCTTCTTTTAAATGGAAACTAAACTTTACCTTCACACTTTTGTCCTCCTCCTTTAGTATATCTTCCAAATTGGTAGCTTTCTCTTCTGCTGTCATAGTTTTCTCAGTTATCTGCTCTAATTTTGTTTTTGCATTCTCATTAGCTTTTTTAATTCTGTGCAACCTAGAAAGGGTTTATGATTAAAAAATAGAAAACATGTCTAGAGGTATTGAATGCAACCAAACAAGGAATAGTTTGTCCTACAATTTCTTCATATAACTTGAAGTTTTTTTTCCCCATAAATCATTTTATTACCAATAATAGTTAATAAACCATAAAAATATTACTCATGAGCCTTCGTGATGAAACACCTGGGACATTTTTTAATTTAGTAATTTAGTAGCTGTAATTTTATAGCTATTTAACAAAAAAAACATGTCTCTAGAAGTAGTTAAGAACTATAAATATATTTAAACATCTTTTTTCTTACCTTGTTGTTTCTCCTTCAATATCCTTCTTTATTTTGGAAACATTTTTCCTCAGAGCTTCTACTTCACTGGAACTTCTATTCACAGTGGCTTTTAAAGAATCTAGCTATTTATTAATTAACAGACAAAAAGTATATATTTACTCTGTATTTTATAAATTAACTTCATTTCCAAAAATTTCCTATTTGAAGCACTTTAATTTCTAAGCCCTCATCATTCCCATAAACACAGTAACCATATTGCTATAATACATATTAACTATTTTTCTTTTTTATCTAATATTATGGTTTAAATTGCTTATATAATACTGGCAAATTATAAAGACCCACATATATGTGTTTAAAATACATTAAAGCAAAACTTTACAACACTGGATTTGACAATGATTTCTTTGATGTGACTCCAAGGGCCTAGGGAACAATTAAAAATTAGACAAATTAGACTTCAATAAAATTAAAAACTTTTGTAAATCAAAAGTCAAAACCTACACAGTAAAAAGGCAATCAAAAGAATGGGAGAAAATTTGCAAATCAATATGTGGTAAGGGATTAATATCCAGGACGTATGGAGATCTCCTAAAACTCAACAACAACAAAAGATTCAAAACTGGGCTAAGGGCCTAAATATACATTTCTCCAAAGAACATATACAAATAACCAAAAAGCACATGAAAAGATGCTCTACATCCTTAACCATTAAGAAAACGCAAATCAAAACTACAATAAAATTCCACCTCATAACCATTAGGAGGGCTACTATAAAAGATAATAATAACTAATATTGGTGAAAATATAGAGAAATTAACCCTGTTGGTACAGCCACTGTGGAAAACAGCACAACAGTTCGTCAAAAATTAAAAACAAAATTACCATACGATCCAGCAATTCTGAGGTAACTGTATACTCATTTCTATAGCAGCATTATTCATAATAGCTAAAAAGTGGAAGCAACACAAGTGTCCATGGACAGATGAATGGATAAACAAAATGTGATATACACATACAGTAGAATAGTATCCAGCCTTAAAAACAAAAGGAAATTTTAACATATGCTGCAACATGGATGAATCTTGAGGACATTATTCTAAATGAAATAAGCCAGTCACAAAATTCTGGATGATTCCACTTACATGAGGTACTTAAAGTAGTCAAAATCATAGAGACAAAATAGAATCATAGTTAGCAGTGAATGGTAGAAGGGAGGAATGTGGATCTACTGTTTAATAGGTACAGTTTTATTTTTACAAGAAAAAAATGAGTTATGGAGATAGATGGTGCTGATGGCTGTACAACATTAGGAATGTATTTAATACCAGTGAATACACTTAAAATGGTTAAGTTGGGGGAGAACCAAGATGGTGGCATAGGTAAATGCCAACTCTGGGTGGTGGCTTTGGGAGAATCCAGTGACATACAGGGAGGAATTTGACTGTCTGGCATTGAGGTAGGAACTCACTGTCTCCCACAACCACATCAAAATTATAACTAAAATATAGAACATCATTCAGAACCACTTGAAATCTGGCTGAATGTAAGTCTTATAGCTAGAAAAGTAAAGAAAGCACATCGAGATTGGTAGGAAGGACGGAGGCACAGAATGGGCTGGTCTAATATCAATGTGTGCCATTTTTTTTAATTTGGAAGGATATCTCCAAGGCTTCCTATAAGAAGCAGGGTTTCCCAGTCCCATACTAGATTCCCAACCCAAGGTTCCAGAGTTGGCAAGAGAAGTCCCTGTAACTTCAGGCTGTAAATACCAGCAAGAATTGTAGCTGAGAGGCACAGGATCTGCTGGAAACCTAGCAGTTCCTCTTAAAGGGCCCACACATGAACTTACTTAGTCCCACTTCCTCTGAATTCCAACTCTGGGTGGTGGCTTTGGGAGAATCCAGTGACATACAGGGAGGAATTTGACTGTCTGGCATTGAGGTAGGAACTCAACAGCAGCTTTATCCCAGTCAATGATGCTCACAAGGGTCGTTGTTCCTGTGCTGAGACTTCCCCCATCACAAAGCTGACTGGCAGTTATATCTGAATTTCCATCAGCCTGGCCCACACTGCTTATTCTATCCTGGTGATTCCCTAAAATCCTGCCCTATCCAATTTGCAGCCCTACTTAAGCGGTTTGCAGCTACTTTTCCATATGAATGACCAGACATTGCTAAAATCTCTGAAAAAGCAGCAGCAGGTGTCAGTGTGTCACAAAACTATCAATAAAAGGCCAGTATTAACACCAGCCTGCCTTGCTTCACACCTGGGCCTCACCTGGGCACTTCCTAGCCCAATATAAGTAGCAGCCACATGCAGACCTCTCTGTAGCTCCTGGTGAGTGGCCCCAGGCAGTGGCTAACTTTGCACCTCTTAGAAAACCCCAGAGCCAGTGTAATTGGTGGACAGCCTCAGACCATAGTAGATTACAAATGACACATTCAAGGGGCAGACTCAGTGAACACCAAAGCCCTAAGGCAGCAAATTCTGCTCCACAGGGTGTCTTCTGCACTGAGCTCTTCCATTGTGGATGGCAGCTGGTCCTCACAGCCAGCTGGCCTGAGGTCAATCCCTCCCAGTGATGCCAACAGCAATCAAGGCTCAACTACAACAATAATGTGCATACAGCCCACATAGAGACATACCTAGAGTGCCCAGCTCAGGTGACTGGGGAGACTGAGCCACTGGGCCCTATAGGACACATAATACACAAGATCACTCTACCAACTCAAGGAGACATAGCAGCTCTACAAATATAGAGAAACAACACAGGAAAGCAGCCAAAATTCAGAGACAAAGAAACATGTTACAAATGAAAGAAATGGAAGAAAGCAAATTACTGTATACAGAGATTGAAACAATGGTTATAAGGTTGCTCAAAGATATTAATGAGAGCTTCAAGGAACTTAGGGAGACTTTCAAGGATCTTAGTGAGAATATCAAAGACATAAAAAAAGACCAGTCAGAAATTAAGCATACACTAACTGAAACAAAGATAATTTACAGGGATTCAACACTAGAGTAGAGGATTCTGAGAATCAAATCAATGATTTGGAATGTGAAGAAGCAAAAAAAAAATCACCCAATCAGAAGAGCAAAAATAAAAGAATCCAAAAATATAAAGATTGTATAAGGAGCCTCTGGTACAACTTCAAGCATACCAACATTTACATAATGGGGTGCTAGGAGAAGAGAGAGAAAGCAAGATACTGAAAACTATTTGAAGAAATTACAAAAAAAAATAAATAAATAAACTTTCCCTACCTGGTGAAAGAAATAGATCCAAACAAGAGAAAGCCAAAGAGGCCCACACCAAACACATAATACTTAAAATGTCAAGGGTTAAAAACAAAGAGAAAATCTTAAAAGCAGCAAGAGAAAAGCAGTTAGTTACCTATAGGGGAGCACCTGATTTCTTAACAGAAACTTTGCAAGCCAGAAGGATGTGGCAAGAAATATTCAAAGTAATGAAAGACATGCAACCAAGATTACTCTATCCAGCAAAACTAACATTTAGAATTGAAGGTCAGATAAAGAGCTTCACAGACAAGAGAAAGTTAAAGGAGTTCATCACCACCAAACCACTATTACATGAAATATTGAAGGGTATTCTTAAAGAAGAAGAAAAAGGAGGAGGAGGAGGAGGAGGAGGAGGAGGAGGAGGAGGAGGAGGAGAAAAAGATAAAAAATATGAACAATAAAATGGCAATAAATATATATCTATCAACAATTTGAACCTAAAAACAAAATAAACAAATAAGAAATCTAATGAACAAAATAAATTGATGAATAAAATAGAATCAGAAGCATGGAAACATGGAACATACTGACAAATCTCAGAGGGAAGGGATGAGGTGGGTGTGCAGAGAAATTAGCCAAGAATCTTATATGTATATATACATTACCTATGGACACAGAAAATAGGATGGCAAAGGTCTGGAATGGGGTGGGAACCGGGTGGAGGGGGCAATGGGAGAAGGAAGGAGGACACCTGTAATACTTTCCACAATATAGATTCTTTAAAAATGGCTAAGATGGTAAATTGTAAGTTACATGTATCTTATCGTAAGAAAAAAATTGGAGAAAAGAAATGAATGAATGATATGTGCTACAACATGGATTAACCTTGAAAATATTATGTAAATAAAGGAATCCAGCCCAGCAAACATGGCTCAGTGGCTGAGCATTGACCTATGAACCAGGGAGTCACGGTTCAATTCCTGGTCAGAGCATATGCCCAGTTGAATAAAATAGACTTGCAGGCTTGATCCCCAGTATGGGGTATGCAAGAGGAAGCCAATCAATGATTCTCTCTCATCATTGATACTTCTATCTCTCTCTCTCCTTTTCCCTTCCTCTCTGAAATCAATAAAAATATATTTTAAAAAAGCATTCAAACACATAAGACTCCATACTATATGATTTCATTTATATGAAATATCCAAAAGAAGCAAATCTATAGAGAAATAAAGTATATTAGTAGCTGCCAGGAGCTTGTTGGGGGGAGAAAAGAAAGTGATTGCTAATAGGTGTGGGGGTGCCTTTTAAAATGACAAAAAATATTGTAAAATTAGATGGTGATGGTATGTGCACAATTCTGTGAATACACTAAAAAATTATGATATGTGGGTTATATCTCAATAAATAAATTATGAAGAAATCCTTGCATCCTTTTTTATTATTTTTTTTCTTTATTGATTAAGGTATTACATGTGTGTCTTCATGCCTCCTTTCCACTCCCCACCCCCACCACCACTGCCCTACTCATGCCCTCAACCCCTGTTGTCTGTATCCATTGGTTAGGCTTACATGCATGCATATAAGCTCCTTGGTTGATCTCTATCCCTTACCCTCACCCTTCCCTACCTTCCCTCTGAGGTTTGATGGTCTGATTGATGCTTCTCTGTCTCTGGATTTATTTTTTGTTCATCGTTTATGTTGTTCATTATATTCCACAAATAAGTAGAATCATGTGTTTTTTATCTTCTCTGAGTGGCTTATTTTGCCTGCATTCTTTTCTCTAATTGGTTTAAACTTTAAAATGTTTAAAACAAATTATTAGCAGTGGCATTTAACTTAGGCAAGAAATTAATTTATTTTACTTTTTTAGGATCTTCTGTAATTACTTTCTTTAGCTAAAAGAAAACCTTTCCTTTTCATCAGAAATAAAAAGCATAGTACCTTATAGAATAAAAATGCTCTACAATATTCCAAATTCCCATCTAAACAATGTTAACTTCACATACTATGGACTTAAGACATAAATTTCATAAAGATCTCTTTATTGCTAACTAGGGGAATTGCTACCTCTCCCTATGGAATAACCCAGTTAGCATGAATGCTGCAAAAGAAGAACAAAACAGAAGTTTTCTCTTCTCTTAAACTGTTTCAAGATATTTGACCACTACATTGTTCCACTACCAGACTAAAATTTATTCCTTAACAAGGTGAGAGACTGAACTTAAAACAGGTAACCCCACCATACACGTAGCAATGGAAAGATACTTTAAGTTATCACTAAGGTCAATAATCACCTTCACATTTTCCCATTTGCTGGTTATCAAATAACTAGAGGCCTGGTGCACGAATTCCTGTGCAGGTGGGGCCCCTGAACCTGGCTTGTGAGATCAGGCCAAAACCAGCTCTCCAACATCCCCCAAGGAGTGCTGGGTAGCAAGAGGGTGTAGGGCAGGCCAAGGGACCCTACCGGTGCATGATCAGGAATGGAGAGGGATGCAAGAGGTTGGCCTGCTGGGGAGGGACTGTGGGAGGGATCCAGAGTGTGTCTGGCCCATCTTGCTCAGTCCTGATCAGACCAACCCCAGCAGCAAGCTAACCTACCAGTCAGAGCGTATGCCCCCTTGTAGTCAGTGCACATCATAGTGACTGGTTGACCAGTCAACTGTCTGTCCCTGGTGGTCAGTGAACATCATAGTGAGCAGTTGAGTGGTCGTAGCATATCATTAGAATATTATGCTTTGATTGGTTGAACGGCTGACTGGATGACCCGACCCGGCACTTAGCATGTTAGGCTCTTATTACATAGGATTATGATTTCCAGTCTAGACCCTTTGGGAGCCTTTTGCCTTGGGTCACTAGCAAAACATGTGTGACAGGTAGTTAGGCACTGCACAACTCCAGGGGGAGCCCTTCATACCACCTGTGATGCCAATGGCACCTCCCTATGCCTTCACCAACCAGGGGCTCAGCTCAGTCAGAGTATCCTGAATGTCCCACAACATGAAAGGATGAAAAAATAAAATAAAATAAGGCAGCAGCTTAATCAAAGGAAAGGCTTTGTGCTTACTTTTATAGCAATTTGAAATAAACACGCAAACCTGTCTTTTTAGTTGCCATACCTCATCCTTCAGCTGATTTTTCGTAACTTCATGCTGCTGGTATTCCTTTCTATATTTTGAAACTTTACGATCAGCAACAGAAATTTTTTTCTCATACTCTGTGTTATTTCCAATCTCACTTTCCAAAAACTTGATCTTTTCCTTAACCAAATTTTCTTTTTCTCTTGTTTCCTCTTTTATCTTTGCTAATGTCTAAGATTTAAAAAAAAAAGTTAAATATATGTTTAATATGATGATCAAAATGAAAACTAAAAGAAATTTAGTTTTTATTTTCCTATTATTATATTTAATATTTATTTTATCAAAATGTAAGAGAATGTTTTTAAGAGACTCTATTTATATGAATTAAAAGAAAATATTAATATGCTACCCACCAAAAATAGTAAATTTATATTTTTAAAGGTTTCTATATTTTCTTTCATCTACTTGGTACTTTGCTAAAGAGATGAGGAAAATATCAATCTTTTTTGAGTGAAAAGTGACATTTTAAAAAAATAACAGTGTTAAATATTTGTAATATAAAAAGTTGAAATTCAATGAAATTTTACAAATATTTCATAGGACCAGTTTGTTTTTCATCTTTTGAGAATAGCATTTTAGTTACTGGCTTCAATAGGAATTTCTTCACTCAGGCTTTGTGGTGGTCTTGACTATACACAATTAACAGAATATAGGAAGTAGTAGCTGAGATGTGGACAGAGTGCTATGGGAACAAAGAGAATATGGTCTACCCAAGAGGAGTCATTAAAAGGCATTATCTAACAGGCTTAATTTAAGTTGGCCTAAAAAGACATATGGAGATACATAAAAAATCAATGTAGTGAAAGCACATGGTGGGAGGGCAGGGATAGAATAGGGATATATTAAGAAGGGGTGGTTACAGATGAAAGGGATGAGGCTGGAAAAGTAGAGGTTGAGGCTAAACTGTGGAGAAATTCTGTTTTTCAATTGTCATGTCAAAGAGGGTCAACTTTTAAGCAATATGGAACGAAGATGATTATAGAGCTGGGGAATAAAAAGATCATATGTGTTTTTTACAAGTGATTATTATTGCAAATATGTTGGATAAATTGGAGGATGAAGAAAAATTTACCCTAACATTACATTTCTTGCAAGTTTTCCAAAATGGTGTCCCACCAAACAAGTAATCCCAGGAGATGGGGGTGGGGGAGGCATGTGGTCTGAAATTAGTAAGTTTTAGAAATGCTACATGTAATACTGCACATATTAGCATATTAAGTGGATATATATCTGAGATGTACTGCATTTAAAAAAACATTTTTAATTTGCTTAATCTAGTATTCCTCTATGTTCTCTATGACAAGTAATATTCTATAATTGTAGCAGTCTATATATCTACTGTGTTCATTTAACCAAAAGACAGGTAAAAACTTCTTAGGTTTATTTATGGCAAATGATCATTCTGGAATTTCCTGCTTTATACTGATTTTTCTACTACTTAATCAGGTGCTTTAATACTACTTCAGTGTTCACATTATTGAACAGTACTATCTATTCACAGATAAGTTTTCATATAGGTAATGCTTACAAGTAATATCTCAAAATGTTTATACTGGAATAAAAACATAATAGAAAACTATTTATAAATAATGCAAAGTTTCTTTTAAGAAGACAATTTCAGGATCCTATGCTCTGACTCCTGCCAACAAGACCCTGAGAAGGCAGAAATTGTTTGGGAGGAGAAAAGAAAGCAAGGGGGGGGGTCCCCGGTGTCAGATTTAACCATATAGTGGTGTGAACTGGCTCTCACTGGCTCACCACACTGACTTGCGCATCTCTTCTCAACGCTGTGACCAGTGGAGTCCTGTTGGTATGGAACCAGTTTCACCACAGAAATCAGAAATGCCACCGATCGGGAGCCAGTTGTTAAACACTTGAAAGCACACCTCTACCTGGAAGCCATTTCTTAGCACCCTCCCCAACCTCCTACAATACAGACAGCCAGGAGATATCAGCCTGTAAATAAGGAACCACTGTGCATATAACAAGTTGTATATTCTGCCAAATCAGCAGGCTCTCCCTTCAACCATGGGGTTGTATGAGAATTTGATTGTGGAACTGCAATCTTTGATTGGGCACATTTTATTTATACAGAGGAAGTAGTTTAGAACTTGATGTTTGAGAGCAATGAGAAATCAGGAAAGAGAAACCAACATCAGCATTAAGAATGAAAAGGAACTCAATTAAGATTGGCTTTCCCTTGTCCCTCCTGGGGAGACCTAGGCCATTTTGTATTCAATCAGTGTGGCATTCCTCCCTTTGGAGCTTCTACTGCTTCTACCCCATCATTGGTGCTTCAGCTTCAAAAGTGAAACTTTATTGGAGTCCTGTTTCTTTCCTGACTCTCTCTGTGTCTGGGCTCCCCATGAGGCTCATTTCCCTGCACCAAACTGTATGTGGAGAGAGCACACATGTTAAATCCAAGGCACCGCAAACAACTGTGGGGCATTGATTTTACTGCAATAACATTATCTGTCTAACTCCCTCTTGTTCCACATTTCAGAGATGGCAGGATCTTGTCTTTATCATTATACTACCACTAGTGACCTGGTGCATGGATTCGTGCACATTGAGAAGAAATTAATTAGAAAGTGGCAGTGGGATGGGACTGGACAAGACAGGCCAGATATGCCCTGGAGCCAACCTCCCAGGAGTTTCTCCCTGGCATCTGTGGAGTGAGTGGAGTCCATCAGGCAGGTGGGGTCCCTTGGCCTGGCCTGTGGGCATTGGGCTGAAACTGGCCCTCCAACATCCCCCAAGGAGTCCTAGAGTTGCTGCCATACAGGGTGTGGAACACAAACATTAGTGTACAGTAAGCCAGATTTGGGACTGACAGTTCCCCAGCAGCAACATAACCCATGGCTGAAGGTGGAATTGCACGGCCCCATTAAGGAATTGGCTCCCTCCTCTCTGGTTTTGAGGCATGTCACCAAAGAACCACCACTGCCAAGTCACTGCAGCTCAGTAGCTTCTGTGTTGAGTGTCTGCCCCCTTGAGTGGTCAGTGCACATCATAGCAACTGGTTGGATGGGCAGAGGGGCACTTAGCATATTAGCCTTTTATATATATAAATAAGTAATATACATAAAATCACATTTCTAAATAGATGGAGTCAGCTTTGAAAAACATTTACCAAAATTAATGAATCTCCTACAAAAGTGATTTTCAAATAACATTGTGGTTTATAGTTGAAATTAATGAGTTAAACACAAAAGAAAATAAATATAGCTAAACATTACAAAGACCAAACAACTACTTTACCAAGGCACAGTTATCAATGTCTCGATCTCTCTTCTGCATCTGTTCTATTGTGTTTTCCCACTGTTTAATGAGTTCTTGTCTCTCATTATGAATCCTACGAAAATCTTGTGCTGCTTTATCCAATTCTAACTGTCAAATAGAGAACAATAACATTTCTTGAATATAAGTGCTTTTTGCAAACATCACTTTGACAATTAAGAAATAAAAAATCTTCACTGAACCAACCTGTGCACTTAGAGTCTCTGTAGTTTCATTGTCAAGTACCTTTCTTTTCTGATTACCCTCCACAGTCAGCCTTTCTAATTGCAAAGTCAGTGCCTATGTAGTGACATCCAAAAATAGGTATGATTATTATTTGATTAACTTAAAAAACTGATAGCATATCTCATATTAAGTATTATTATATTACTAGAGGCCTACTGCATGGATTCTTACACAGGAGGGGTCCCTCAGCCATGACCTGTGTGAGAATCAGGCCAAAACCAGCTCTCCAACATCCCTCAAAGGGGTTCCAGATTGTGAAAGGGTGGTTCTTGGGGGACGCACCCTAGAATTGGGCTCCCTCCTCCTCTAGGTGCATCACCCGAGAACCACAGCTTCTACATTGAGTGTCTGCCCACTGGTGGTCAGTGCACATCATAACTACTGGTCAGATGGTTGCTTAGGCCAGTGGTCGGCAAACTGTGACTTGCGAGCCACCGTTTCCTGCTCTTTTGAGTAATGAGTTTGACAACCACTGGGATAGGGGCTTAATCACAAGGAATAACAACAGCCTGTAATTATTGGAATGGAGAGTCTAGGTCAGTGGTTGGCAAACTCATTAGTCAACAGAGTGGCAAACCATGACTTGTGAGCCGTAGTTTGCCAACCACTGGCTTAGGCTTTTATATAGATAGATAGATAGATAGATAGATAGATAGATAGATAGACAGATAGATAGATATAGATATATTTGATATATAAAACAACTAATACGCACACACACACACACACACATATAACATATATATGTGCATACATACATATATATATGTGTATATATTATTAATCTTTTAACCTCAAAGGGTTGCAATGAAAACTAAATTGTTTTTTGAAAGACTTTTAATACATTTTAAAGTATGTTAGAAAAAAGATTAACAATTTTACATTTAAAGTAATACATTTGGTATTAAGTCTATTAGAAAATAGCATGTTTCATTACACTAAAGCATTACCATATTTCATTACAAGTAGATTTTAAATAATAATATATAATATATTTAATAATCAAAGCACTAAAGTCTTAAATCAGCAAAAACTATATGCAATGACAAAATTTTGTAGGTATTTGAACATACTCATTTTTCTAGAGAGCGGATACTTGGCTTTATTAGATTCTGGAAGGAAATTGACCCAAATCACGTTTAAGAAGTACTGCTTTAAAATTCTAAGTCCTATTTAGATAAAAAGGTTGACACACTATAGATTCAGAGAAAACCTGACATTATAATTTCTAATTTCTCACCCTAATTTTATTATCATCTTGTTGTGCATACTTCTGGAGAGTGAGGGCATCACTATCTTTATGAGCTGATTCTTCTAACCAGGCCTCCAATGCCTGCTGGTCCCAGTTCATTTGACGTTTCAAATCATCCAATTTTTGACTAAATTTAAATATCTGATTCTAATATCCAAAGAGAGAAGACAGGGGGGGGCATTTAAAAAAAACATTATTTACAATATAAACTAAAATAAAACATAGCATTATATACTATACAGAACATATAAAAAAGAAAAAAAGGAATCCTGTAACTGACCTCTAGATGAATACTTGTATAATATATTGTATTTAATTATATAACTAAAATACTTGTATTTTTATTTTTTAGTTGTAAAACAGAGGAGAAATTATTATACAAAGTTGAGAACAGTGATTACTTTAAAAGACTTTAGGGAAGTTTCCCCAAAGCAATTTTGTTAGTCATTCCATCATAGCCACCTCAAGAGAATGTGCAATCTTAGTAAAAATAATGAGCTTGATATGCTAACTCAAGCCCAAGACAATTCCCTTTAATCCCATTTTCAATCAGATTGCTGGCTCTAAGAAGCCTCTTACACAAAAATTATGGAAGCATGTTTAACTGAAATAAATATAGCAGTTAAGAAAATAAAAGTGTTTCAGTACATGTATTCATCTAACAAATCTAGATTTAAAAAAGAAAACTTATGAATATACAAATTAATGTAATACAATACATATATGTATGTGTGTGTGTGTGTGTGTGTGTGTGTGTGTGTGTGTGCATTTCCACATGCAGATACATATTTATAGAGAAGAGTTGAATTTGGAAAGAGTGCCCAAATCAAGTAACAAAAAACTAAGAAAAAGAAAAAAAAATGAACAGTAGTTTAATAATGGTCGTAAGCTGACAAGTTAATATGAAAGATAAAATCAATTAAGAATGAAACTCAAAATTTAAAGTGATATTTTAAAATGTGGCTTTTAAAAATATAGCACTTGTGAATAAATTATGCCTAGCATTATATAACAGGCAATCAACATGGTAGTTTTCATATAGTAAGGCTCAATGAGTATTTGGTAAATGAAATTTGGGAAAATAAATGTAATATTCTATCATTGTTTCATTCAAATCACAGCTCCATGTGCCTTCCATTGTCCAAGAAAACAATGCAGGAAAATGTTAGGAAACTAAACAATACCTTTCCCATACAGGAAAAAAATCAGTGTTTGTTTGGTGAGGGAAGGAGGAACAATGGCACAAAATTTTAAGTAACATTTCAACACATACTTCCCTATCACTTTTCTTCTCCCGTATTAAGGTTATATCATTTTCCAGTCGTTGGATTTCATTTTTCACTCGACTCAGTTCTCTTTCTGCAATGATCTTAAAATGCTCTTCACTTTCAATCTCATGTTCCCTGGCTTTGCAAAGAGACTACAGAAAAACATACAAGATAGAAAGACTTTTTATATTTTAGTATTAAAAATATTTATAATAATCCATTAGACAAAAACATAAAGGTTCCACAAAATGCTTAGATTAAGTATCATTAATTCCACTTCTCTTAAAACTACAGCACATTAGACTTTGTGATTTAATGTAGACAGTGTTGTTTACTACTTATAAGAGAACTAGAGGCCCAGTGAGGGAATTCATGCACCAGTGGGGTCCCTCAGTCTGGCCTGCAGAATGGGGCCAAACCGGCTCTCTGACATTCCTTGGAGAGTTCTGGATTATGAGAGGGTGCAGGCCAGGTCAAGGAACCCCACAGATGCACCATCAGGGCTGGGGAGAGATGTGGGAGGTTGTCTAGCTGGGGAGGGACTCTACGGAGTGTCTGGCCTTCCTTACTCAGTCCGAATTGGCTGGACCCCACCAGCAAGCTAACCTACTGGTCAGAGAGTCTCCCCCCTGATGGTTAGTGCACATCATAGCAACTGGTTGACCGGTCAACTTTCTGACCCCTGGTAGTCAGTATACATCATAGTGATTCGTTAAATGGCCTTAGCATATCACGTTTTGATTGGTTGAATGGCCAACTGGTTCGACCAGACACTTAGCATATGAGGCTTTTATTATATAGAATTAATTCATAGAATGTGCTAGGAGAAAAATACTGTTGTCAGTGATTTTCAGATACTATTTTGGGCTAGTGAATTTGCAGAAAACCAAAGTTTTTATGGTTATACTTTAAAAGATCTAACTTATAAGTTAACCTTAGCTTACTGTAAAAAATTAATTAATTAAAAATTTAATAAAAATACACATCATTACCTAACTAAAAATAAGAAATAAAACTGATTAAAAAATAATTGGGAAATGGGATAGTTATACGAATTGATCACACAAATTAACAGAGATCATTTTTAAATAACTATGTAAACATTGGTTATAAATATTTCCTAGACTATATTAATAAACAAACATGCTTTTGTTATGCTTTACTTAATAAAATAGTACTTGTTGACTACTGATTTTACAGTGGTTTAAAGTTATCACCATTGGTATTATTTTTACATTGTTAAAGTAGTTACTGTTGTAGGAGGTTTAGTATCTTTCATCTCATATCCTAGTTGAGGTTTGACTATAATAAAATATACCTACAAAGAGTCTCTCTCAGATCCCCAACTCAGTGGTTTAATAACTTGAGGAAAATATGGTGTTCTTAACTATTTGTTAATCATTCAATCATATCAGGATTCAAAAATATGAAGTATTTTTTTTTAGAAGTTCATTAACTTTTTAACTTTCTAATAAGACTGTTAAAGCATGAAATAGGAAGATGGTGGTGGATTAAGTGGAAGCTACACTGACTCTATCCCAGGACCAAACTGGAATTACAACTAAAATATAGAAAAACCATCCTGAATAACCAACTGAAGACAAGCTGGAGAGAACCGTGATAATGAATGACTTGAAAGTGGAGGCCACATTGAGACTGGTGGGAAGTACGGAAGCAGGAGAAGGTTGCCAGACTCCCCCAGACAACCGCTGAAGTTCCAGAGGATATCTCAGGTGTGGGGGGTTCCTACTGAGAACTCTGGGGTCTAAATCCCATGCTGGGCTCTTCAGCCCAGAGCACCAGAACTGAAAAAGGTGCCCACATAACAAATGGCTGTAAAAACCAGCAAGGTTTCTGTCTTCCAGGGTGAGACGGTTGGAAATACAGGCACCCTCTTAAAGGGTCAATGGACAAAATTTTGTGTGTAGTCACTCGTCTTGGGCTCCAGCAGAGGTAGGGCAGAGTGGATTGGAGCTGTGTGAGCAGACTTTAGGTAGTTGGGCTCTAGGGGTAGAGCTCAGAGACCAGTCGCCTGGATTCCTGTGCTGAATCATTCCCCCATACTGTAGAGGACATCTTTCTCAAGTATTTAAAAAGCATAAAATAGTTACTTATCTATATTAACTAGAGGCCTGGTGCATGAAAATTCGTGCACTCAAGGGGTCCCTAAGCCCAGCCTGAGCCCTCTCACAGTCTGGGATCCCTTATGTCCACCTGCCGAGGAGTCGGGAGAGGCTCCCGCCACGGCTGCTGCACTCGCAGCTGTCAGCCCAGCTTGTGGATGAGCAGAGCTCCCCTGGGTAGGAGCATACTAGCCACCAGGGGGCAACTCCTGCATTGACTGTCTGCCCCGTGGTGGTCAGTGCATGTTATAGCGACTGGTCATTCCACTACTAGGGTCAATTTGCATATTTCCCTTTTGTTATATCACATTATAAATTGGCATTAAAAACATGACTTTGTTCATTTTTAAGAATTACATTATTTCAAAGAAATGCAGATGTACTTTTAAAAATAAAGTTTGAAATGGAAGTTAGTAAATGCTCCAGTGCTGATTTGCTGAGCTAACTAATTTTCTGGGCTTCATCGGGAAATGAGATTCTACACATGAGTAGATTGTCCATAGAACAGATGCTTTGATTAATCACCCTAAGTTTTAATTTGTATTATTTTATTACATTTTCTAAAATGCATTATAAAATCCAGTTATCCTAAATTTAATTTAACTATTATTTCAGGATGTCATTATAAATTTCAGTTCTTAAACTCTGCTAAAAGACTATGTCTAAGGGCTACTGAAGTATTAGAATTATTTGCTTCCACTAAAAATGGTCTCAGTGGGTATACTAAAGAGTTAAAAGTAGACAAAAACTCTACTATGTGTTATATTAAGTCTATTTCTGCTTAAAGTCATTATTTCTCACTGTATCACTGTACCTTTTTTATGCAATCTGCTGCCTAACATTATATTAGACAGTTTGAATGATGATTTATTCTTTCAAATGAATTAATTATTCCTTGAACTTGGTGGTAGTAGTGAGTTCTTCAAAGATTTTTTTTCTGCCTACTTTCAAATTCAAGGCTATGTTCACTATAAATTAGTCATGCTAAATTTTCCTATTGTATCTATAAAATAACATTGTAGGTATAAATGCAATGGGAAATGTTCCATAACTACACATGATATAATCAACATGAATTTTAACATTATATATACCTGTGTAAATAAGAACTCTTGTCTAACATTTTTTAAGTGAGAATCAATAGCAACAATTCGTTCTTCATAGACACGTAGATGAGTCTGCAAGTTTGACTTCTCATCCTTCAGCTTTAACAACTGTAAATAAAAACATGATGATTAGTCAAAGTCTACTAAGTTCTTACCATATTTAAAGGTGTAAAATCAAAAGAAAAATAAACCTTTATTTACTTTTCTTTTTTAAAATATCAATTTGAAATTCAAAAATCTACTATTTCAATTATAAAATAGTGCTTTGATTTAGAGATTATTGTGGGAAAATTAGAACCACATTAAAACAAAATAGAAATCTCTCTCAGATTTGCAACATAAGCAGGGTCCACAGCTAAGATGCATTTTAAATGGAAAAAAATGAGATCCTATTCTATAATTAAATGACAAGGTCTCCAAATCAAACAAGAGCATAGAAACAATGCCTAATGGCAACAAAAAAATAGATTATTAGCCATAAATTTGAAAAGTAGCTAGATACCAGGCATAATAGCTCCTATGTTTTGTGTCTTTGAATTAGAAACTGAGCAAAACCAAAACAATTTAAGTCCAAAACAAGTAAAAACTTTAGGAAATTGCAAGATAGATTCTCAGTACTATCCTGAGAATCTATCATATTCTACTGAATATGTCATCCCTGAAAGCAATAAAAAAGCTCAACGAAACAAAAATACGCTTCTTTATAGTCTTGAGCTATGTGTGGTTCCCAAAGTGGAAGCTACAACCCAGGAAGGGCACAACACAAATCACCAACGTGCAGAAGAAATACTTGAATTTTGAACTAAGGAAGTAAGAAAAAAATACGAATTTACTCATTTGTTATGTCCTAAGTAATAGTAAGTATGTATTTTTGGCTTTTTATTTCATTAACTAGAGGCCTAGTGCACAGATTCGTGCACATTGAAAGGAAATTAATTAGGTGGCTGGCGGGGCAGGACTGGGTGAGACAGGCTGGACATGCCCTGGAGCCAACCTTCTGCAATCCCTCCCTGGCTGGCCACTGCCAGAAACCAAACATTGTCTCACTAATAGATGTGAACAGGAGACCAGAAGGCTGGTCAACCTTAATTGTTCTGAAAGGTCAGAACTAATCACTCACTGTTTAGTTGAAACATTGTTAGCTGAAGCAGCCTCTACCTGTCTGTTTCATGTTAATTTCTGTTCTTGTAACTTCCTGCCTAAAGGCTATGGGTGTGCCCCAAAACCTTAATAAAAGGGAGAAAAAGGCCAGAGCAAGGGATAGTCTTTTCCACTAGAGCAGTGGTTCTCAACCTTCCTAAGGCCACGACCCTTGCATATAGTTCCTCATGTGGTGGTGACCCCCAACCATGAAATTTTGCTACTGTTGTGCATCGTGATGTAAATATCTGCATTTTCTGATGGTCTTAGGTGATCCCTGTGAAAGGGTCGTACGACCCACAAAGGGGTTGCGACCCACAGGTTGAGAACCACTGCATTAGAGGAAGGCTCCTGCCTGGCCCCCCAATATCGCCAAATTAATACTTTTCTAGTTTCTCTTTTCACTGGTGTGCGGCCTCCTCCAGAACCCGAACCCTGATCTGGGAGCCCTGAACCACGTGAAAGGGGCTCCCACAGGCCACACCTGGGGTAGCGCCAAGGCTCAAAGGGCATCTACAGAGTGACCCCCTCTGGCAGATGGGGTCCCTCAACCTGGCCTGCATGGATTGGGCCGAAACCAGCAGTCCAACATCCCTCGACAAGTCCCAGAGTGCAAGTGTGCGCCACAGCTACGGGTCAGAGTTTCTGCCCCCTGGTCATCATTGCACATCATACCTATTGGTCGGATGGTCCCTTTGGCTTTTATATAGAGAGATTTCAATTTTTAAGTCCCTCTTTGTTTACTTTCTTATTCTTTTCTTTTTAATTTATTAAAGGTTCTTAGTTTCTTATTTTTTTGTCTTACTGATTGTTATGGGCTAAATGTTTGTATTACCCCGAAATTCATCTGTTGAAGCCCTAATCCTCAATGTAATGGTATCTGGAGGGGGGTCTTTGGGAGGTAATTAGGTTTAAATGAGGACATGAGGGTGGGACACTCATGATGAGATTAGTGTCCTTATAATAGAGAAACCAGAGGGGCTCTCTCTGCTGTGTGAGAACACCAGAAGAAGAGAGCCATCTGCAAGCCAGGAAGAGTGCTCTCACCAGAACCCAACCATGCAGATATCCTGATCTCGACTTCTAACCTTCAGAACTGGAAAATGAATGTCTGTGTTTTTTGGGGGGAGCATTCAGGATATGGTATTTTGTTATAGCAACTCAGGCTGCCTAAGATGCTGATTCAGAATGAAGGCATTTAGGCTATACATTTTCTCTAAGTAAGAGTTTTGCTGCTTCCCATGAATGTTAGTACCAAGCAGTTTCATTTTACAGTTTTCTAATTGGTGACTTTTCCCTTTCAACTTTTAATTGATATAAGAGCCATCCAGCAATATATTTCTGAGAAACTTGCCTAAGTATTTAAACTGAATTTCTTAGCTTAGACTGCCAAAATAAAATACCATAGACTCGTGGCTTAAACTAAAGAAATTTCTTTCTCACAGTTCTGGAAGCTGGGAAGTCTAGGTGAAATCTCTTTTCCTAACTTGTAGCTGGCCACATTCTCCTGAGTCCTCACACTCGGAGAAGGAGAAGGGGGAAGAGGGGAGAGGAGAAGAGAGAGGAGGGCAGGGGGAGCACGCTCTGATCTTTCTCTTTTTTATAAGGACACTAATCCCCTCATGGGCCCAACCTTCATGACCTCATCTAAACCTAATTACCTCCCTAAAAGACCCACCTGCTGCAAATACTATCACATTGAGGTTTAGGGCTTTAACATATGGATGGTTTTTAAGGGAAAAGGGAACAAACATTCATTCTCTGACGATAGAAAATCATTTTTAAAATTAACACAAATTCTATTGGCTTATAATAAGAGACTGTAACCTATAAAATTTCTATCACTAATTTTTAAATTGTGGTAAACTGTACATAACAAAAATTTTATCATTTTAACCATTTTTCAAAATACATTAAGTAGTGACAAATTTTTTTAATCTAGAATTTTCTACTCAGCTAAATCACTATCAAATATGAAAGCAAATAAAATCATTTTTTACTTAGAATGTTTACCTCCCATACACCCTTCTTAGGGAGACACATGAAAGTATTTCTTCAAAAAAAAAAAAAGAGAGAGAGAGAGAAATCCAAGAAAAAAGAAGATAGAGTGACAAAGTAGTAAGGGAGAAAACAGGAATTAACAAGCTAACAATTGGGAAATAGACCATCAGAAAAATTGCCCATATTGAAAAACATAGTACTCCAAAAGAAGGAGTGGGAGAAAAGAGAAATTATCTTGAAGATCTGATATAAACATAAAGCAGGCAATGAAAGGAATCAAACTGGTAACTGAAGATGCAAGGAATTAAAAGAAGCCATGGCTAGTGTTGGAGTGTCATCTCATGCACCAAAAGGTTGTGGTTTCAATTACCTAGGTTGTAGGTTCGATTGTCAGTCAGGGGGAGTATAGTGTTTCTCTCTCACAGTGATATTTCTCTCTCTCTCTCTCTCTCTCTCTCTCTCTCTCTCTGTCTCTCTCTCTCTCTTTCCCCCATCCCACCCTTCCTTTTTCCCTATTTCTAAAATCAATAAGCATATCCTTGGGTGAGAATTTAAAAAATAATTAATAAATAATAATTTAAAAATCCTATATAATAAAAGCCTAATATGCGAAGTATCTGACCGTTTGTTCAACCATTTGACCAGTTGCTATGATGCACACTGACCACCAGGGGGAAGACATTCTAACTGGTAGATTAACTTGCTGCTGGTCCCAGCTGATCAGGACTGGGGGAGATGGGCTGAACATGCCCTGGAGCTCTCCTGGGGTCCCTCCTCGGCCCTATCTTGCACCC
>JAAGEH010002432.1:0-32335 GCA_011751065.1 Lasiurus cinereus | reverse complement strand
TAGTGGGATAGCTTTTGGGTTTCCTCTCAGGAAAGAAGTGGAAGGAGACTCTTTCCCCCTTTTCCTCCATTTGCATTCTTTTGTGAGGTCTGTCTGCCTGGCGCTTTCTTTTTTTTTTTTTTTTTGTCCTGGATTAGACTCGTTCAAGGATGGAGGTTCCCAGGCATGGAGGCCATAGCTTTTTGGCTCTCCCCTTCAGCAAATTCACTACCGATTAAAGGAAAGTTAATTTTTGCCTACCGTCATTCCAGAAAAATAGCATGCACTGACTAAATGAAATAATGTATTTAAGATGGTAACTTCGTTACATGTGGCAGATTTGTTACCTTGTAGGTTTCTTTTCTTTTTCTTTTTTTTTTTTTAAATAGTGAGATGAAGTATAATGGGTTACTTTAGTTAAAATGGCATAATGGTGAAGCCTCTGGTGCTGAGTTTTGGTGCGAGATGATCCGTTTAAGGCTCTTCCTGTTCGGAGTTAGAGCGGCCCTTGCCCTTTTGAGGGATGATATTTCCCTTTACCTGTTCTCCAGATTGCTTTCCTGTTTAAATGAAGGTTCTTCTAATAATGGTGTTACGATTATAGAAGTCACTCAGGTGTCACCTTTGGTAAAGTGAACTCAGTTTAAGATTAAGAAACTGGTTTCAAACTGACCCTTTGGCCTCTGGAGCAAATTCAAATGTAACTCTCTCCCTTCCCCCTTCTCTTCCAGATTAATTAAAAGAAGAATGAATAGCAGTCCTTGAAGATAACTGGGCAATTTTTCTTTAAATCATCTTTAATTGTAGACATTTCAAGTGGAGTCAGAGGCTCTTCTTACTTGTGTGAGGATTTATACAAGTCTTCAGTTTGTCAACATAAACTAACATCATCATTTTTAGAGAAGATATTTTTCTTTTTTTCCTTTTTTGGTGTCTTGATGCCAAAAATTAAATTTGGGTGCATCATTTTGACTTGTGTTTGTGTCTAGATTTTATAACACAAGAAATTTAATAGAATTTTGACTTGGTTTGCTTAAAACCAACCAAACCATTGCATTGAACCTGGAAGTCTTGAATTGAGAGAATTGGCAACTTTATTTTAATACATATATCTGAAGACTTAAAAAAAAAAAGCAAAGGCTTTTTCAGAGGTGTGCCTCTTAAAATTCTTTATTATTGGAGACAAACTTTATAGCACTTGCAGTGAAATTATGCTAGAGTGTAAGCAGAATCAAAACAGTTGCAAAGTCTATTGAATGACTTAGATCTCTCTTTGGAAACTTAAATTTTCTATGAGTTACCATAGAAATTTTTTATAACTTAACATATGTAAGTTACCATACGTATTGGTATACATTTTCTCCAAATAAGCAGCTAAATAACAATGCAAGTGTCAGACTTACTTATTTAATATAATAGTTTTTAGCAATGGAAAGCCTGCAGACAAATTTCTCCTTGGTTCAGGACTCAAATAGAAAAATGAATGGGATGGGAGATGATGGCAGCCCTCCAATGAAAAAAATGATGACAGACATTCACGCAAATGGGAAAATGATGATAAACAAGATGCCAACAGTGAAGAAGGAACACTTGGATGACTATGAAGCACCAATGGAAACTGATGGAGAGCATGTCAAACGAACCTGTACCTCGGTGCCTGAACCTTTACATTTAAATCCCAGTTTGAAACACACCTTGGCACAATTCCATTTAAGTAGTCAGAGTTCTTTGGGTGGACCAGCAGCATTTTCCGCTCGGTATTCCCAAGAAAGCATGTCACCTACTGTATTTCTGCCGCTTCCATCTCCTCAGGTTCTTCCTGGTCCACTGCTTATCCCTTCGGATAGCTCCACAGAACTCACCCAGACTATGTTGGAAGGGGAATCTATTTCTTGTTTTCAGGTTGGAGGAGAAAAGAGACTATGTTTGCCCCAAGTCTTAAATTCTGTTCTCCGAGAATTTTCACTTCAGCAAATAAATACAGTATGTGACGAATTGTACATCTATTGTTCAAGGTGTACTTCAGACCAACTTCATATCTTAAAGGTCCTGGGAATACTTCCATTCAATGCCCCATCCTGTGGGCTGATTACATTAACTGATGCACAGAGACTATGTAACGCTTTACTGCGACCACGCACTTTTCCTCAAAATGGTAGCATACTTCCTGCTAAAAACTCATTGGCTCAGTTAAAGGAAACTGGCAGTGCCTTTGAAGTGGAACATGAATGCTTGGGCAAATGTCAGGGTCTCTTTGCACCCCAGTTTTATGTTCAGCCTGATGCTCCCTGTATTCAGTGTCTGGAGTGCTGTGGAATGTTTGCACCCCAGACATTTGTGATGCATTCTCACAGATTACCTGACAAAAGGACTTGCCACTGGGGCTTTGAATCAGCCAAATGGCATTGCTATCTTCATGTGAACCAAAAATACTTAGGGACGCCTGAAGAAAAGAAACTGAAGATAGTTTTAGAAGAAATGAAGGAGAAGTTTAGCATGAGACATGGAAAGAGAACACAATCTAAGGCAAGTTTTTAAAAAAAATAGTTTTGAATAGCAATAATGGTTTAAATACGTGTGTTACGGAACTGTTCATGCTCATGCAACAACAGAAAATCCTGATGTATGTCATGTTTGTATCTCGCATTTTAGGCTATAAAATGCTTTTCTCGGTGTGTTCCCACTTGCATTTCCAAACAACCTAGTGGGAGGAGTAAGATTGTTATTCCCATTGTACAGATAGAGACTGAGGCTCAGAGATCAAGTGGCTTTCCTAAGATTAAGTAGCCAGGGAGTGGATTTGGGGCTTTTTTTCCTCCAGTCCTAACTTCTCTCTTTCACACATCCTGCTTTTTGATGACTAAATCTGTTGTTTTCCTAGGATTCAGAATAATTTACACTTTAGTGTTATCTCCATTTGCAAATGGTGTAATAGCTAGTCAAAACAGTTCTGGTGATGGGCTTGAAACAGCGGTTTTTCTAAGGTACATCTAGGATTCTGACATTGTTAATATATTTGGATATTTAAGCTTGATCATAATTGGAAACAAGTGGAATTGAAGGATTTGTCTGAAGAATTTGTGACCCTAGTAACCAAGATTCTTTTATGAAGAAAGGAATAATTTTAAAAAATGTGACAACTAGAATAAATAAAAGATTTTAGAGTAAATGTTAACATAAAACCCATCAGCAAAGAGAGCTTAAGCTTATTTTTCCCACTGCATTATCTGGTAGGCTAAACTAATATATTCATTCTAAGAGTTTGAATGCCTAGGTAATAGACAAGATCTGGGTTATTAAATACTCAGTTTGTTGGTCTGCTTGTAAATATATTTTTCTACTTGATTAAAATCAACGTAATAGCTAATACTAGGTGTTTAAGATGGCAAGCATTGTTCTTGAGCATTTTTACATGTGTAATTTTAAGGTTGGCCATGTTTCACTTTAAGAATCTAGTTTTTCCACTATTGGTTTTTATTCCTTGAAACAATCTCTGCCCTTTCTACTTCACAGAAGAAATGAATGAAGCATATTAAATGCCAAAGTTATTCACGGCAACATAAGAAATTGGGCTAGAATATAAGATTTGGTGTCTGGTGCTTTATTATGGTGCAATTAAGGTTTCGAGGGAGTTTTAATTGCAGTGTATACTTTGAAGACAGTGATTTGCTCCTGAAGACCCATGAATAGAATTTTAAACTAATTCAAGTTTGCTACCTACTGCTTTCAGAGGGTCAGCACACCTTCAAAATTCCTTGCCTGATGCTACAAGATAAGTTCATTAAAAAAATGTATATATTTATTGATTTTAGCCAGAGAGGAAGAGAGGTTGGTTGAGACATTGATTTGTTTGTTCCACTTATTTATGCATTCATTGGTTGATTCTTGTATGTTTTCTGACAGTAGGATTGAACCCAATCCTTGGCATATGGGGACAATGCTCTTAACGAATTGAGCTACCCAGCCAGGGTAGACAAAATCATAATGTTCAGGTGCAGTTATAACTTACTTTGAAGCAGGATTGAATTCAAGCCAGTTCTCAAATTGTTGGACCTGTTTACAGCTGTACTGCTCCCATCCATGCAAAGGCTGCTGCTTTTAGAGAGTCTCTATATTCTCAAAATATGGATTACTCCTTTTGGTATTTATAATGTCTTGCTATTGAGGGGCTCTACCGTTACAGTCATAAGGTAGTGACATTATTTGCCAGATATTCTTGCTCCAGTTTTTGTTGCTCTGACAGCATTTTTGAGTTAAACTACTTTGTCTAATATTCCTGCTCTGTGTTGGTCAGAAAAATATCTGAGAACCATGATGAATGTTAAAAAAAAACCAACCCAAAAAACCCACATGATGAATTTACTTAACTGAAACTGAATGTGCTAGTGCTGGGGTTTGGTTAAAACTGAAATTAACCCTCATTTGGATATAGCCTTTTATTGTCTCAGAAGTTAATAATTTGAATTCATTTTTATTTTTGGAAGAGGTGAGGTTTTTTTTTTTTTTTTCATCTTTTTGCTGTTATTATTTTTTGCAGTATTTCCTACCGGTGTGTGTAATACATACTTGAGTGGTTGTTTTGTTGTGCTTGTCCCTTTGTATTTTAAATATTTATTCCTCAAAACTTTTGAGGTGGTTCTTTTTGAAGGTCTATTGAACAAGTTTTCTTTTTGAAGATCTATTGAACCAGTCCCAGATGGGTCAGATGCTCTTGGTTGTATAACTGGTAGATGGTGGAATCAAGAGTTGAATGCAGGTCTTTCTTGACTTGAAGTGTAGTAATTTTAACTTTCCCCCCTAATTTAGTAGCAGAAACTGAATTTTGAGAAACATTACCCTAAAAAAATAATTTAGTTTTATATAATGGTTTGTAAACTCTATATTAACCTGTATATACTCAGCTGTTTAACTGGAAAGGGAGCAAGGAGGAGTCCTTGACTGGGGAACATTTTTCACTGTCTTCTGTGATGGTGAGTGGTTGCCAAACAAACCAAATTGGACCTAGAAGAAACTCATTTTAAAAAGTTGGCAGGCTTTTCTTTTTTAATAAAAGAATATACCGAATATATTAATCTTATATAAAGGACTCTATGTTTAGTATGAATAGCAGTGTAATTTTATATGTTTATGTAACTTATGTAGTTTATGCAGTCAAAGTACTGTTTTGGATTTAAAGAAAAAAAACCCTGAAACTCAATAGGCAAGTTTTTGAAATGTGGCGACCGTTAAATTATTTCTAAGGATGGAAATTATATTAGTAATGATCACCAAGCTATTTGCATAGCTAATAGCTATGTTTAATTTGCATAGCTAATAGCTATATTTAGATGGGAGAAATAAGTGGTATAAGGTCAGTGTTCTAAGTGAAGAACTGACTGTATTCTATATAGAAACTAAAGCTATATTTTAAACTTTCTTACTCAAGTCACCACAAGAAATGTACTTGATTTTAGACCTGCCAAGGTTGCTTTGCAAAATGGCGTTATTAAATTAATTTTCTCTTTATATCATTTAAGCTTTTTGTACTTCTTTGTTAGAAAAATATTGTATTTAAAGTGAACAAAGATATGCAAGAAAATTATATTCCTAATTTTTCTTTAAACCTTAGTAGGTATTATTTATTTGATCTAATTCTAATTTTGTTGAAGCTTCCATTTCTCTTTATGGGAAAAGGTTGTTAAGCAAATTGATAATTTGTAAATAATATTTGAAGGGTGATACTTACTTAAGATTATTTTCAAGCATATTAGAAAAGCCCATTTATAGTCATTTGATAGATAATTATAGTTGATTCTTTACTGCTACAGCATGTAGCTGACAGTTGGTAGATAATTATAGTCGATTCTTGACTTACAACACATACGTGACAATCTTCACTATGTTATAGATGGTATATGTTCTGTAAGTATATATATATTTATATATATATGTTTTTATTGATTTCAGAGAGGATGGAAGAGGGAGAGAGAGAGAGAAACATCAATGGTAAGAATCATTGATCCGCACCTCCTGCATTTCCCCTACTGGGGATAGAGCCTGCAACCCAGGCATGTATGTGCCATGACTGGGAAGCGAATTCTGACCTGCTGGTTCATAAGTCAGTGCTTAATCACTTAGCAACACTGGCCGGGCTGTATATATTTTTAAATTAAAATTTAGCTTTCTAGTGTCTAAACACATATTAGGTAAGTGAAATGATACAGTTTTTACTCTGCTTAGGGAAAAAAATTATAGGTTATCGGTGATACAAATAGATGACCTAAAGATACCAACTTAAAAAACTTAAAAAAAATTTTTCACTTAAAACTTAATTAAATATTTCACTTTTTAATTTTACATTTTTAAGTTCATTTCTGCAGAGGTCATTGGAATAATAATAATGGTACAGAAAATTTCTTTCCTCTTGTTAAACTGCTATACTTTTGTTTAGAAAGAAAATGCACTTTCTTATTTAAGAAGTAAGAAAATATATTACAGAGAATGAGCAATGATAAAGGGTAATGTTGGGACAAAATGTGTTGTGGTAGATTTGATGATATTTTCTTTTATTGGTATTATTTGCATTTTGTTATTAGTACAAATTTTGATAAAGTCAGGGGTAAGTAAGAATCTTATAAAGCATTTGTGCTCATGAGAGACTAATGTGAATATTTTTGTCTAACTTTCTAAAATTAATAATTATCTTTTTGACTTTAGAAGCTTTTTCCTGTTTTCCCAGAATGTAGTTTAGTGAATGGCACATCACAGTCAGTGAAAAAAAATTTTTTTTAAAACTGAATACATTTTTGAAAAATACCACCACCACAGTTTATTTTAGAATGTTTGGAATTTCCTGGAAAAATGATATTTTAATCTTTAATAAACGCATATATAATTTGAGAATAAACTGTTGAATAACTGATCAAATGAGAGAATGGGTGTGAAGTATTTTGGATGTTAAGAGTCCAGAAATGCAGGATGGTACTTCAAACTATTATTGAACTATTTACTACTGTGAACTTGGGGATCTTTCCTTTCCCCAAACATCTTGATTTAATAGAACTATATGAAGAAATAGAACTATATGAAGATTATTTCTAAGACCTATGATAACTGAGTATTGGGTACAAATGTATCTCCTCTTAGTTGTTTGTACACAGTAATTACACTAGTTGGATATTTGTTTACTTATTAGAATAAAATATGCCAGAAGAAAGTGTAAAACAGTTTATGAGAGAATCATGTTACAGGAAGAACATTTCTATTAAATCTCTAGAATGGCTTTGGGAATAGTGCCCCCTTATGGTCTGGGAAATACAGAGTCTAGGTTTATATTCATTTACCATTAAAAAATGGTAAGACATTAAAAAATGTTGATGTTTTAAAAAAGGTCTATGATTAAAAAAACTTAGAAATTGATTCTTTTGGTTTGAAAAAATTAACTTTAAGGAAGAAACAAAAGAGGGATAAGCCTCAATCAGTGTGTTGTCAGCCAATGGTGTTCTCATAGCTGTGCATACATTATAATATGCCACTGGGAGAATAAGGAAGTAATCAAAAATTGGGTTAATTTCAATCCCTATAGAATACTGGGAATGGAAAGTGATTGTGGAGTCAGAACTCAATTTCTTCAAGTAAAGAGATAAAACTAGTTTGGGAATAGCTTTAGTAATGGCTTGAAACCTGTATTTTGTTCACGTACAGAATTTTTGTCTATTGAGGGTTCAAATACCTAAAATAATTTAAGGATATTATTAGACTACAAAAAACAAATAGAATATGTAATTAAACTATAAGCTTTCTTTAAGGTGTAGTTTGCTTTAGTCACTAAAGTATTATAGTCCCATGGTAGGCAGAAAGAGGAATGATTAGGAAAAGTATACAATTAATTTAAGTCATTTTGATTTCTGGACTTAGAAGTGGGTCACAGAAATATGTACATAAAGACTACGTGGAGGGTGCCCCAAGGCAGAAATTCATCTAGTTTCTGAATGTAGACTGTGGTAAGTGCTTAATAAAGGATTGTGTAACTGAATGAAGAAAATGTTAATAGTCCTATTATAAATTTACCAGTGATTTTCAAGAAGGAAAATAGGATTAGTTTTAAAGCAAAGCTAACCTTTTGTTTTTATTTATGGTAATGAATTAATTTTGAGATTTTAAAGAGTACTGAAAGTACATATATTTTTTTAATCTTATGGAGGCCAGGAATAAAAAAAATGTTTAAGAAAGTAAAGATCATTTGGTAAGTAATACTAGGGGTTTTATTTAATGTTAAAAATAAAGTGACAATATTGAAATTTATTCCTTTATATATGTAATGCTTTGTAAGTTAATGCAAAAGCATCTATAGAGCACAAATGTTATTTATACAGGACTAGTTGTTGAATATTTTTGGACCAATTTTAAGATAGTTTGCTTAAAATAGTGTTTTTCAAATTGTAGTTTGTCACCCATGCAGCCTTTCTCATCGGGGGTTCTCTGAGGGGAGAATTAAGTCCTGCAGAAAATGACTTGCCCAGAGTGATGGTTTGTCATTTCTCCCAGGGATGGTATATAGTACCATTCTAACGCTTTGGAGAGTAGTTAATTCATTGTGTACAATGGATTTATTGGGGGCATTTGGGCTTAATTCTCCTGAGAACCCCTATTGAGAAAGTGCCAGAAGGGTCATGAAATCAATTTAGTGGCTCATCAGTATTTATTTAAAAAAACCACATGACAGAATTAAAAATGAGTACATTGAATATAGTAAACTTACATTTTGCTATTGTCAGTTTACATTATTTGAAGGCCAAATAATTGGAGATCATATTTTTTTTAAAGCATATATGCTGAGGTGGGATAGCAAAACCTTTGATTTGTACAGATTGAAACTTGATAATAGATACTTTAGTGAAAGATATATATATGACATGGAGATTTCCGGTATTTGTAATGTTAAATGAATGAAATAGGGCACCACATAATTCCAGTACAAAAATTTATTTTTAATAGCCTGATGAGCAAAATAGGAAGAGGCATGGATACATGGAACAGACTGACAGCTGTCAGGGAGGATGGAAGTGGATGGGGGAATGGATGAAAAAAGGTGAAGGGATTATCCAAACAATATAAGTATATGCATAAGCCATAGATACGGACAACAGAGTGGTGATGGCCAGGGGGATGGGGCAGTGGGAGCTGGTTGTGGGCTGGCAAAGGGTGGGGCGAGGGGTGGGGATGAATGGGGACATCTGTAACTGTTAACAAAAAAAGTTAAGGATTCATTTTTAAAAGTCCCAAGAGTTAACAGGATTTTAAAAATCAGCTTTTTTTTTTTTCCAAATTGTAAAGGAAGTGACATTGTACTACTGATTTCACATGGCTTTTTTTCTATGAAGGTTTTAAGATAAGAGTTGCACATTATAAGAATTGTAAGCACTGTAAACCTAAAACTGGCTTTGGAGGTAGGTGGTATGATTGATCTTTCAGTGTTTGGGAACAGCAGACATTGCTTGCTGTGACTCCTGAAGATCTGTCTGATAAGTTAGTGGAGATACTTAGATCATACTGTTCCAGTTTTGCATTAGGTTGATAAATTCTAATAATTACAATGAAATGAGGCACAAGACTAAGCCTTACAATCTCTTAAATAGCTACTTGCTACCTTGTAATACTATTCCTATTTCAGTTGTTGAAACACTTATTCACAACATGTTGGAAGTATTGAGGAAACTTGATTCTGTAGGGAACAATTCAATTTCTTTCTCTTAAGAGTTGTTTGCAGCTGTCTGGTAGAGTGTCTTTTGTGTCTTTCTGAAATCATTTATTGACCTCTTGAGTTGTCCTACTGTCGTACACAGTAAAAAAGACCCTGACAGGTTATATTCACTTTATACCTGAAGAGCTGTTGCTTAACTGTGTATTCAGTCATGTGTTTAGTAAAGTTGTTAATGATTTACCAGTATGTTGTGATGTGCATTTGATATACGTTATGTTTTATTTCCTATTAGGGAGATTAGTCCTTCATATGCTTACTGTCTTATAAATACACACAGTGTATAGTCTTTATCTTTTTTAAAATATTTTTTTCCATATATTTTAAAAAATGTAATTCTGATTAAATTTTGGTGGGAGGGAGGGGTGGTTGGAAATCCCACCAATATTTAGAAGCATTGTCTTGATTAATTCATCAGTGTTTGTTATTAGACACAATTAAAAGTCATAAATATTAGCCTGTTCCTATTATTAAAAACTGGAGTGTTACCTAAAAGTTTATTATTGAAGATAAATCTGGGAATTTTAAAGTGTGTTTTTTTTTTTAGTACAAATTTGAATGTTTGCATATGAATAGTACTGACTGGGAGGAATTGCTTTTGTATCTAGAAAGTGGTGGCAAAATGAAATCAAGTTCTCTAAATTACTTCATTGTGAGTTAGTAAGCATTGTACTATCAAAATACAATGGTTCTTTATTAGAAAGTCTGATTATCAAAGGATTATGTATATATAACACAGTAAGTTGAAACTTAGAGAAACTTTCATTAAATATTCCCTAATTTTTACTTATTTAAAATGACGTCTTCCATAGGTTTTGGGATTGTATAATTTTGCTTTCATAGATACTATTGGTTATTTTATGACTTAGAGAAAATGAAATAAATTACCTAAAATTTTTCTTAGTGTTTCAGGATGCCATCTGTTCATTTTGTGGTAGATAATGGTGGGGAAGTTGGGTGATAAAAGCATTTAAAACTGTTATGGCTTCAAGTTAAGCCATTAAATGATGTACATTTCTCCTTTGCCAAGTAGTGTAATGTATTCTATTTTAATGTTTAAATACACAAAGGAATGAATTATTCCTATATTGAAAGGTAAGACAAATGGTAGTAGATGCTCCTCTCTCCGTATCTTAATTTTTTTATTGTTAATCAGTAGTAGCATTACTGCTGTGCCATTTAATTATATTGTTCTTTTTTTGAAGATCTAATTTGTATGTTGAAACAAATGCAGAAAGATGGAAAAAGTCTGGCATGACTGTGAATGTTCTGTTGTATAATATGTGCTTTTCTTAATTATTTTTAACGTGCAATTAGGATAATTTATTATGAATATGTTTATGGCTTATCACAGCATATTAGGGAAAGTGAATTAGCAACATTTTATGATGATTAATGTCCATTTTTCCATATTTATATTATTTAATTTGTAGATCTGATCTCTAAAAATGCATCCCAGGGACCTTTGGCTTCTTTGGTACTTCATGGAGTAGGATATAGAATGTGAAAGGGACTATTTGTGAGTTTCTTGGTAGCAGAGTAACCTTATATAGGCCCCCCCCTGGGTATTAATGAGCTACGTTGTCATTCACAATTCATTCAACAAATACTTATTGAATCCCTACTACATGCCAGACATGGTGAAATATTAGAGTAAATAAGACATTCGTTGGCCTCAAGGACTGGATCAAGCAGAGACTGGATATTACAGATTTTGCATAGGGAGTTCAGACATTGGCTGGAAAACTGCACTAGGTGATCTTTAAGGAAGATTTTTTTTTAGAATCCCTAGTTTGTGGGACTGTGTAAAATGGGAAATCAAATAAGACAGTTTTTGAGGCTAAGAACAAAAACTAGAGAGGGATGGATGTTTAAAAATACAGGGAAGGCAAAGGTAGGATTATAGTTCTGAGTATTTGTATTTTTGTATTTTCCCTATGCAAACTGTAAACCTACATTTGTCCCACATTGTATGAATGCACAAACAATTACTTAAAGTGGCATCTGAAGTGTAGAGACATCATAGAAATAAAGATAAACTGAGTTTAGGTCATGAATATAAGTAAGACATATACAAATCAAGCTGTAGAGTTTTGAAATTATCATTGAATTAGGTTTCACGTCAAGATCCTTGGCTGAAGAAATTTAGAATTTGCTTTTCTGAAGATTGGAATTTCCAGATATCCATAATAGGAAAATTTTTGATTATGTAAATCAATTTTAGTAATCTTAATTTTAAAAATCTGGTAACAATTGATTCCTTGAGTAGTACATCCAAGATTGTTTCAAATATAAAAGTGGAGCAGAGCTTGCTTTATTATTTGTATTTCTAAATGAGTTTAACAAGTGACTTCTAGAGAAGAAAATCTCTCTCTCTCTTTTTTTAAAATTTTTGTTAATCCTCTCCTGAAGATATTTTTTCATTAGAGACACAGTGCACGAAATTTGTGCACAGGTAGGGTCCCTAGTAGCTGCCGGCTGCCAGCTGGGGTGGGGTTGGCCAGAGGGAGGTTGCCAAGGGCGGTTGGCTGGCTGGTCCCTCCCACTGGTCAAACTCCCAGTTGAACTGGTTTAGGGGACAATTTATATATTAGGCTTTTATTATATAGGGTAAGAATGATATTTAGAGAGTGGAAGGGAGGGAGAGAGAGAGAAACTTCTATTTGAAATGTCTCACATCCATTGATTGCCTTCTACTCGAGCCTGATCAGGGCTGGGGATCCAAGCTTGCAGCTGAGGTATGTGCCCTTGACTGGAATCAAACCCAGGAGCCTTCAGTCCTCAGGACACTGCTCTATCCACTGAGCCAAACCTGCCAGGGTAAGAAATTCTCATTTAGCCCTGGCGGGTTTGGCTCAGTGGATAGAGCATTAGTCTCTGGACTGAAGGGTCCCAGGTTCAATTCCTGTCAAGGGCACTTGCCCAGGTTGTGGGCTCATTCCCCAGTGGAGGGGGGTGCAGTAGGCAGCCAATCAATGATTCTCATTAATGTTTCTCTCTCTCTCTCTCTCTCTCTCCCCCCTTCCTCTCTGAAATCAATCATACACACACACACACACACACACACACACACATATATATATATATATATATAAAGAAATTCTCATTTAAGTGTATCTTATATTTCATTGATTTGTTAGCACGAGCAATTCATGCTAATTAATACCTCTTTTATTATATAGTGTTGGGGTGACAAATGTTCTCCCTAAGTGAATGTCCTAAGTAATGAAACTACTTTTTTCAGCAGTAACTATGTTTTTTAAAACTGTAACTTTATTGAGGAATTCTAAAATGTCAAATAGTTTTCAATCTTTTCACATGGCATGTGGTATGTTATATATGTATGTGGTATGCTATTTATATATAGTGCTAGAGGCCTGGTGCTTGGATTTGTGCGGGGGGAGGGGTGGGAAGAGTAGCCTCAGCCTTGCCTGCTCACACTCACAATCTGGGACCTCTCAGGGGATGTAGCAGTGTGCCAAGTGGCAGGCAGCCAGGGAGGAGCCCGGGCTGGCACCATCCTGCTCTCTCACTTGCGCTCATCCTGGTATGCTTGTGCTTGTGGCCACTGCTCAGTAGCACTGCTGTGGAGTTGAGAAAGGCTGCAGCTGTACTCATCAGCCATGAGTCTGGCTTCTAGCTGAGCAGTGCTCCCTCTGTGATGGTCAGTGTGTGTCATAGCGACTGGTCGACTGGTAGTTTAGTTGTAACGATCACTTAGGTTTTATATACACGGAGTGGCCAGATTATTGATAAATAAACCTGGGCATGTGCCCTGACTGGGAATCAAACCAGCAACCTTTCTATGCATGGGATGATGCCCAACCAACTGAACCACACCAGCCAGGGCTCGCCCAGTAATTCTTAACAAAAATGTTGATCTACCAATACAAATCACCGTGTTTTTGTTTTTGGCTTTTAATTGGCCTTAAATCATCTTCTAATTGGTCAAGTTGTATAATGTGTGCTCCAAAAGCGGTTTCCGTTCTGTTTTGAGCTCCCTGTGTTGGGGCAGTGGGTTACTTGTTAGGCCTTTCCTTTCCTGAGTCTCTTAAATCTGCTTTGGTTTCCTACATTAGTAGGATCTCCCTAACCAAATGATGGATAATTTATGAATTTGGTTATGTTTTAATCACAGCTGCTTAGCATCTGGAGATGTTTCCATTCCTTACTTAGTTTCTTGGTTCTGAACTGGAATATTAGTAAGTCAGGCAAAACAGTTTTCCTAATTCTTGGTGTTTAGTGGCTATCCCCTGAGTGCTGTGTTTATGCATTCTCAAATAAGGGTGTCATTCTCCGAATACCTTACCTAGTTGCAGCATTAACTAGGCAGGGTTGGAATATTCAGCTCTCCTTTTTGTCTCATCCTTTCTTCAGTATTTCATCCCCAGCTCCCTTCTCCCTCATTCCACTAGGTTTGCCTGTTAACCTATCTTTGTTGCTCACTTGAACAGGGCTTCTTTCAGCTCCTTTTCCTCTTCTCCATTAGTGAGTCTTGATCCCTTTCAAGGAACCCTTTTCCCAAAAGAGCAGGTAATTACTATAATATTAAACAGGGAGGGAACACTGCAAAGCAACCGGAATAAGAGAAGTTAGTAATACAGGTTATTCTTTTCTGTCTCAGTTTCTGAACCTCGGTTTTCTAATCTGTGAAATACAGATACTTAATGAGGTATTTGTTGGAATTAAGCAGGATGCATATATATATATATATATTATCCAGTAGATACTCAATAATCATTTACAAATAGAGTTTATGAGGAAATATGGTTTACTGATAAGTGTTGGCAGACAAAGTAATTTCACGTTTAGTTTGGCAAGGTATTTATTGCTGTAGAATGTTACCTATATACTAACAAATACTGTATATATATGGATTGGTTATGTTCTAGCAGTGAAGAATCAGAACTTACCAATTTTGTACATTTGCAGGGTACTGTTATTTAAAATGGATTTTAAAGTTTCAAAAGTCCTCATCAAAGGATATGTTTATTGATTTTAGGGAGGGAGGGAGAAAGGGGAAGAGGGAGAGGGAGAGAGACAGAAACATTGATTGGTTGCCTTCTGTACTCACACTATTGGGGATGGAGCCCATAACCTTTTAGTACGTATATGGAATGATGCTTTAACAAACTGAGCCATCCGGTCAGCGGTTAAATGGATTTTAAAAATAGATATTTTAAGTATGAAATGGGATGAAATCACTTCTGGTAATTCCTGTTAACATGCACACTAAAACTGTTTGCAATGGGATAGATCATGTAGCAGTCTCTTTGAGTTTCAAGTGACTAGGCATGGTACTTTAAGGAAAGATTGCTTTATTAGAAGATGATTCTTAATGTAACTCTTCTTTTGCAAGGTTCTTCAGAGAAACACTATCACCCTGTCAAATTGACACTTTAAAATTTTAACTATTACACCTTCTCCCAATAATCTTCCCTTCTACATTTTTCTACAGATAGATACACCATCAGGAATGGAATTACCATCATGGTATCCTGTTATAAAGCAGGAAAGTGATCATGTTTCTCAGACACATTCATTTTTACACCCCAGGTGAGTGAGCATTGTCTCATTAATCCTTCCTTCCTCTCTTCCTCCGTTTCTCCTCCCTCTCTTCTTCCCTCCCTCAATATGTCAGATACTATTCTAGACCCTGGGAATTCATGATATAGCTTTAGGCTTTCTTGTTAATCAATGAAATGAATTGTAAATTGTGTTGAACATTTACAATAACCTTTTAAAAATTAAAAAATGTTTACTTACTGATTTTACTGAGAGAGGGGAAGAGAAAGAGAGAGAAACATCGATGTGTTATTCCACTTTTATTGCATTCATTGTTTGCTTCTTGCATGCGCCCTGACCGGAGATTCAACCTGCAACCTTGATGTATCAGGATGATGTTCTAACCAACTGAGTTACCCAACCGGGTCCAAAATAACCTTGCTTGTGTCTCTTATGTTTTTTCTAGAAATAGGTTATTTCATTTTTACTCTGAAGTAAAAACAAAAGTTTTCTTTTAATTTCTTTCCCTTTCTTCAAGAGGTAAACCACTCTTCAAAAGTTTGGTATGCAACTTTGATTTTTAAAAAGAAATCTTTTTGAAATTTAGACGCTTTTATAGTAACCACATCCCTCAAAGTAAAGTTTTCATATTTTCAATACGAATGTTTCTTATTTATTCAATCCTAAAGTTTTATCTGCTACTATAAATATATACTAGTATTCTCCACAAGCATGGTGATATAGAATCTTAGTCTTATTTACATTTGCACAATTTTTTATGTTCTTACTGCATTTGAAACCTTTGGGTATTATTAGACCTGTCAGTTTTCTTAGCAGAATGTTAAATTTTCATCCTCAGAATTAATGTAGTTGGTAAAAAAGAACAAAATAGATGTGTCCTATACAATAAGATGTAAGAAATAATTTAGAATTTAGAGCAAGCATGTCAAACTTGTGGCCCATGGGCCACATGCAGTTTACAATGAATATTTTTGCAGCCTAGCCAAAATAATGGTATATAAGAAGTGTTTTAATAAAAATTTCATAACTTAATTTTTACAATATTCTGTTATACATAATTATTAATAACAAACCACAACTTTTGCTAATGACTGATTGCTATAGTCATGTTGCATTTATTTCACTTACACGCCTTGCGTGCAGGCGCACCATTTCTCTCTACTAATACTAGCAGCGAATATTTTAGCAGCTGATTGCCACCTCATTAATGTCTTGGACTGACTTGTTTGGTGTGTGCAATAGGAAATGTTCGCTTTTGGAGAACAAGAAAAATAGGTTTATTTGCTTATGCTTATTAATTTGTACAGTTATTCAGTGTCTGGTAAGTTAATGTTCAAAAAAAAATTAATTTTGATTAAAATGTCCTATTATCTTATGTTAACAATGACTCATTTATTTTAGCCCTTTGTATTCAGCATGTCTCTATCGAAATAAACCTACGTTTCTCTGAAAATTGAAGCTTTTGTTTTTTTTTGCGGCCCACATAAACTTAACACCTTGTTTATTTGGCCCATGTTGCCTTTGAGTTTGACATGCTTAGTTTAGAGAACAAAGTGTGTCAGTTAAATGGTTGAATCTTTTGGCTAAAGGTCATAAAGATTATAGTTAATAATATGGTACTTAACTATCTGGCTCATCTCTATTCTATGAGTCTCTCAGATAATGTACTGAAGAATTTTATGTGAACTTTGAGCAAAATTGATAGATATCCCTTTGATTTTAGTTTTGCACAATTTACTGTTACTGTTTTATCAAATACATAGGAAGTACAAAAGTATTTTAGGAAGATTGCTTTGTGACATTTGATACATTCAGAATGCCTGTTCTCTCCCTTTTTAAGCTTTTTAAGACAGAAGGGCCCTGGGAACTCCCCATTGGCCTATGGCGAAACAGGCCATAGCCAAGTAGTGTGAGGCTGAATCAGCCTCACCATTACAAAGAACAAGGATTTGTTGCTTTAGAGGAGTGATGGGCAAGAAAACAGTCCTCCAAAGTAGCATATAGTGTTTTCTTTCTGAATAAACCTTACCTACCTGGGGCTGTAAACAGCTCTGTTAAAGTGCTTCATGCTTTTAGTTCTCTGGTGGTTTTGAGGGAAGGAGAACAAACTGATTTTCTTTACTAGTGAGCATCCTTTTAGTGCTTAGAAATTATTTTTTGAAAAACAACAAAAATCTCTCCATGATTCTGCTTTTACTGCCTAAAATACTGACTTTTTCAAGAATTCTTTTCTGTGACCCTTATCTTCTTAGTTGTTATGTTGTCTGTTTTGGTGGAAAGAAATTGTTTAATCATAGAAATAGATGTAATACATTTTGCTTTTTACCTAAATGCAATGTGTCTTAATTTGTCTTTCTTTGTTTTCAGCTACTACTTATACATGTGTGATAAAGTGGTTGCCCCAAATGTGTCACTCACCTCTGCTGTATCCCAGTCTAAAGAGGTCACAAAGACAGAGGCAGGCAAACCCATACCAAGACAGTTAGAGAAGCCTTACAGTAGTGGAAAACATCAAAAAACAGTATCTTATCCAGATGTCTCATTGGAAGAACAGGAGAAAATGGATTTAAAAACAAGTAGAGAATTATGTAGACATTTAGGTAAGTATTCCTATATTTAAATTCAGTATCAAAAAGATGTTAGATATTTGATTTTTCAAAGAGGATTTCTATTAAGGGACTTTTTCAGATAATTTAGGTTTTTATTTAAAAAATGTTGTGTTACTTATTAGAACATTAATTGCTGTTCTTTTCAAGAATGGTGATAGCTATAGAGGCTAATGAGATAGATAATATAAGTCATATAGCTTCATGCTTGCAAGTGATTATTGTCTGATTATTCTTTCCCGCTTCCTGCCTTTTCTTTGCTGTTAAATTTCTTCAAAAGATCCTTATTTTTCTTTTTAATTTTCTGTGACCTGAGAAACCATTTACCTTACAATGCTAAGAAATATATATAAGTGTATTTAGGTATAGGACTCAGGGAAACTTAGTCATGGATTAAAGAAGGATTGAAAACTTGTAGTTGTGGGAGCCAGGCAGATGGCACAAATGCAGAATGTTGGCTGGACATCTAAAAAAAAAAAGCTGCCTAGTTACAGTGCCTTTTATAACACTGGACCAAACAAGATATGCTCGCTCAAATGCCTCCTTGTTACCCTTCATGTAACAGCAGAGCTTTTGCTTATAGCTTAGGGAAATGTGACAGTTATTTCAGCTTTGTGGGAGCAGTTGAAGAATCTGTAGTCATTTAACTTTTCATACATAATTGAGATTCTTTTTGGGGGAGGTCTGCACTTCAATTTTGAGAATTTTAAAACTTAGGTTCTTTTGGATTTAAATGTGGTACATAAATACTAATGTACTATTATGCTCTATTTGCATTATATTTTATTTCCCAAATTAGTGAATTCTAGTGACTTAAAAAGTTGAGATATAAAGTAATTTACCTTAAATTTACACTTTTAACATATACAGTTCAATGGTTTTTTAGTAAATCCACGAAGTTGTGCAGTGACCACAGCTATTTAAGTTTGAACATTTTCATCACCCCTAAAGAAACTATAATCCATTGGCAGTTAACTCTCCATTCTCCCCTGTCAACTACTAATCTATTTCCTATCTTTATGGATTTGCCTATCCTGGACATTTCATATAAAAAGGATGATACAACCCGAGGCCCTTGTTGTCTGGCTTCTTTTACTATCTTGATTTCCATAGCTCTATAATAAGCTTTGAAACTGGGAATTGTGAGTTCTTATTCTGATACTCTTTTTAAAGATATGTTGGCTATTTTGGATTCCTTGCATTTCCATATGAATTTTAGAATCATCTTGTCCATTTTCACTGGGATTTTGATAAGTATTGCATTGAAAAAGTGGATTAATTTGTTATTACTAGCTATCTTAGTCCATTTGAGCTGCTATAATAAAAATACCATAAGCTGGGTGGCTTATACTACAAACATGTATTTTTCATGATTCTGGAGGCTGGAATGTCTAAGGTCAAGAAACTAGCAGATTTGGTGCCTGGCAAGGTCCTACTTTCTGGTTCACTGGGTTCTCACATGGTGGAAAGAATGGGAGAGCTCTCTGGAGACTCTTATGATGGCGTAAATCCTGTCATAGTGGCTCTCCCCTCCTAATACATCACATCAGGGGTTAGGATTTCAATATGAATGCTGGGATAGCGGGGTGGGGGTCACTAACATTCAGTTCATGACACCATCTTAACAATATTAAGTCTTCCAATCCATGAACATGGGATGCTTTCCTATTTATTTAGGTCTTTAATTTCAATGTTTTGTTGTTCAAATCTTGTACTACTTTTGCTAAAGTTATTCCTAGGTATTTTATTATTTTTTATTTCATTTGTAAATGGATTATTTTTTTTTCTTAATTTCATTTACAGATTGTCCTATTGACTTTTAGCAGAATGGTATTCATACTTTGTTACTTTATTTTTGCCTCTTAAAGATCCATCAATCTCAAATAACTCTGTAAGTAAAAAGAAACCTGAATCTACCACTTGTAATATAATCAGAGACACAAGCAAGGTGGGAATTGACCGTGATGTAGCAGCTTCATCTCCGCTTCTTGTCAAAGATGTCATTTGTGAAGATGATAAAGGAAAAATCATGGAAGAAGTAATGAGAACTTATGTAAAACAACAGGAAAAGTTGAACTCAATTTTGCAGAAGAAGCAACAACTTGAGATGGTAAGATTGTTATCACACTAATAGCCCTAATGAAGATACTTTTGCATATTCTTAAAAAAAAGTCAAGATGAGATACTGCAAATTTAAGATTATTTTGTTTTACACTCATAAGCAATTTTAATATAATTTTAAATTTTTAGAGAAAAGCTTTTCAAGATAATTACCTTTACATAGAATTGATATGACAGCTGAATTTTAGATATTTTATGTAGTATTTTTTCTTGAATTGAAATTTTTAATAGGATGGAAATAAGTACAAATTGTAATGTGATTCTTTATATTACAGGAAGTTGAAATGTTGAGTAGTTCAAAAGCAATGAAGGAACTCACTGAAGAACAGCAGAATTTACAGAAAGAGCTTGAATCTTTACAGAATGAACATGCTCAAAGAATGGAAGAATTTTATGTTGAACAGAAAGACTTAGAGAAAAAATTAGAGCAGGTAATGAAGCAAAAATGTACCTGTGACTCAAATTTAGAAAAAGACAACGAGGCTGAGTATGCAGCACAGGTAAGAATTACTCAGTTTGTTTAATGTTGCCCTTTCAATGTGGAAATTAAAGCTGTTCCCTTCTCTGTTAAAGAATTTTTTTTTTTTTTTGGTCGAGCTCATTGGGATTTCAAAACTTAAAATTCTGTTCAAAACACAACTTTATGCGATATCAACCAAAATGATTTTTTTTACCTTCATTTATCTCTTGAAACTTACACTGTGTTTCTGTAGTGTAGTTGCCAAAATTGATAATTTCTAGCTATCTGAATATCAAGTATTATATTATTTTAAAATATTGGCTTTCAAATAAAAAAAATAACAAACATGAACTGTTGACCACTATGTTCAATAGCACAGGAGCAAAAATGAATGGTAGCTCACATCGTAGGGAAGATGAACAAATAATATGTTTTTTTATTATTAAAAAATGTGATATGGGCAGGCTGTGATGATGAGAGGTATGCTCAAGTGTAGGGCATAATGAAAGTACACTAGGTGTTCAGTCCTCCTGACCCTTTGTTTTTCCCTCAGGCAATGTCAGAGGTATTAGATAATCAAGGTATTGTATATGCATGAAATTGTTCATTTTGTAAAGAGTAATTTGAAGGCCAGTCTTTGCAATGATGTGAGGATTAAATAGAAACACAAAACAAATGAAAACTAACACAGTATTTTAAATCACACAGTTGGCAGAACTAAGACAGAGATTGGACCATGCAGAGGCTGATAGGCAAGAGCTCCAAGATGAACTCAGACAGGAACGGGAGGCAAGAAAGAAGTTAGAGATGATGATAAAAGAGCTAAAGCTGCAGATTTTGAAATCAAAGACTGCTAAAGTATAGAAACCTTTAAAGAGATTCATCTATGTGTTCCTGACAAAGTATATTTTTGTTTGCTTGCTTTGCTAATTGAATTCTCAACTGCTTATTTGCATGAAGATAACTAGGCATTCTATCCATTTGTAGATCAGAGAAAGTGGAGAGATTATATATTAGTACATAAATTTTTACATTTCCAAATGAATGAAAATGTATGTTTCTTTGTACTTTTCTTTTCCTAACAGCTCAGTAACAATACTGTATGGTTTCAACTATTAGATAATCTGCCTATATTTCTAATGCAAATTTAACAGTTGTATACTTTTTAAAAGCTGTATTGTGTGATGAAAAATAGTAGTGAATTTTGTGATCCATATTTAAGACTCAATTTTAGATACAATGTTGGTTGTCATATTTCAAATATATGGAGATATTCAAGGGGTTGAATCTCCTTTTTTTCATTAATACAATCTTTTGAAGTTGATATGCTATACTCATTATTATATACAAAATTTGCTTTTATTTTGTTCTTATTATAGAATGAATTTTCTTCATTTCTCTTCTTAATGTCTCCTGAGAGACATTTTGTCAAAAGAAGAATTTCATTGCTGAGGTTATAGCACACCCCATGGGCATAATAGGGAAGAATAATATGCTTTGTTATAATCCTGCTGCTAAAGGCAAGAAACAGTTGTAATTTGTTACTTTTTGCTTTAAATATAGTTATATTTAGACTTTTTTTTTAATGCAACAACTTCAGGAGAGGGAATAAAATGTAAAAATTTCTGAACTTTGTTAAATGTTTATGTTGTTAAATAGTGGTGTTGAAATGTTACTGTTCTTGAGAAAAACTGATACCATTAATGTACATCGGTTTCTATATAATCCATAATCTTCCTGTACAGTTTTTATATGTAGTTATGGGGCTTACTGAAATTTATATAATGGATTTGTTTTCCTTACTGCCTTTGTTTTCCTTTAAGTTGTAAAATATTAAATGTCTTGAAGGTTACTTTGGACTTTTGTATGTTTAAATGTTAAGTCTTATACAAATTTGCACAAATGGACCATTTCAATTACTACTTAATATCAAAGTCACGAATTTACAGTCAACTGATAGAGTGTGTGATAGATTAATATAGGAAAGTTTATGCTAAAGGATTTTAGATAATTTTTAGGAGATAGGAATCCCATAGTTTAGGAGAGAGGCAACATCTGCACTTTTTTTTTTTCCTTTTTGCACAGAAAAGTGTCATTCTTTAATGGCAAAGTTCATATTAGTTAATTCTTGGCTTAAGAGATATTAGGTGAAATTTTGAGTGTGCATTTTTTTAAAGGAAGTTTCCTGAAGCTACTATTAATTGACATTATTATCCCATGAATTTTATGTTTCTCATGTTCTTGCCTAAGGTACTGAATGAAATTACTTGAAGAGCTAAATCTATTTTTAAAATAAATTAGCTAGGGTTATATACTATTCCCAACATAGATGATAGGTACTCTAATGGTATAGAACTTCAAAAATCAGTAGGTTATCATTTAACCAGTTATTTTCATATTTTACTTAATGGTACTAATGTATACTAAAAGGATTTTATAATTCTCAAAGTATAGTTTCTTCAATAGTATGAACTAAATGTGTATTTTCTATTTACCATTTAAATTCTGCTGTATTACCCTGCAATTTGTTGATTTTTGGAATCTCAAGGAGGAACAGATGTTAAAAAATGACATACAAGAACAATGTTAAAAATGACATACCCTCCTAATACTTTTCATTTAAATTGGAGAAAGAAAAATCACAGAAACATTCTATGATACAGTTTCATTTTAGTTGTAAATCAGTTGTGTCACAGTTAAGTTTTTTGGGTGACTTTAAGCTCTTATAATTTTCTTTTATTCTAATTCACTCAAAATCTTTCTACTCATGTTACTTAGTAAATGATAAGCTTGCTTAAGTTTCAACCCAAAACTTCTAAATTACTTAATCTTTGAAATGCGTTACTTTAAAATTCTAAATAATGCTTAAATACCTTTAAATTATCATAAACTCTTAATTTAGAATTGAGTGAAATATTTTTTTCTGGTCCTTCACATAATTAAAACTTGTCACATGTATAGTCTTCATTTTCCCCAAGATACATTGATGTTGCCATAAGTTTCTGTCTAACTTCCTTAGTTTTTTAGTCAATTGTAAATATACCTCTTCTGGTGAAAAGTAATTTTAAGTTAAACTGTACCCCATAGTTTGAAAATACAGAGATTTTTTTTTAATACTTTAAAAGTGGCCTCTGCTAAATTATCTTACCCATATAAACTTATTCTATTCTTTGCATGCTCATTTTGTGTGTTGATTGCTCTTAAAAGTTGGTTTTGGTGTTGTTTTTTTGCGTGCTAATTAGGCAAGCAGATTTTCTCTCAGATTTTATAATAACTTTTTAAGAAAAATATAAAAAATGTTACTTTAAAAAGCTGCATTAAAGGAACAGCCTATCAAAAGTGCTAAAGCATCTTTAGAAGGAAGGAAACAGAATATTAGTTTACTGGGTGATAGGTGATAATAGTTTCTGTACTCTAGGAGGAAAAGGTACCAAATTTATAAAGGTAGTAAGTGTAAAATCTGCTGTCATTGAGGAAGCTTGAAACCACCCTAATTTCACAAATTAACTTGTAACACTATGAAAGGATTTGACTGACAATGTAAGCTTGGCTTGTGCTTTATTTTTGTAAAGCATATTCTTTTGCTTGAATTTCTGTGTCCATGAGAATTAGGATGTTTCATGCTTCTTGAACTAATTTTATAGTATATTTAATATATTACCAGTTGGAATATAAATCATTTGTACATATTGAATTAAAAACCAATTACTAAAGTAGGTGAAATGGACTGAGTACAATATTTGCAGATTATTCATTTATTTGAAGTCATGACAGAACAACCAATTTAATTTGCACATCTGTGGCCTCTGTTTGATGGAAAGTAAAATGATAAATGAGTAACATGCTTAAGGTAGTTCCCTAAAATTAATTGTAAAGCTGGTGCTGAAGGTTTTGGGTCAGCTCTAAAATTTTGTCAACAAAAAGACTTATGTTGTGATTGCTTAGGGAACAATCCTCATTTTTATTTGGTTTTATGCATTTAATCTGCACGCCAGGACATTAAAAAATAATGAAAAGCTGTGCTCAGACTACATCTATTTCTGTGCTTGGAACTACTTGTTAATAGTTTTTAATTGAAGCTGTCAGCAATAAGGGACACATTACTGATGTATTATATATTGTGGGACTGAATAAACAGCTTAATTTTTTTCTAGTATAGAATACTCGTGCATTTCCATTGGGAAAATTTATATAGGTATTCTATATTGCATCTTGTTTAAAAGGACAGTCTTTTTGTTTTGTTTGTAAAATCCATTTTAAATGCTTTAAACTACATAATGCAATTGGGGCCTGTTTTTTAAATAATTAAATGTCTTATATAGTGCTACTGTTTTTGAATTAGAAAGTGATCAAATGTAAAAACAAATTTAAAAGTTAAGCCCAGAAAACAAAAGTGTATTAAATTAGTTGAATGTAAAATTTATAAGATTTTCTTCAATATAGATACCTCAACTTGAAAATAAAGCACAGCATACTTAAAGTAGTTCTAATAAAAACATCATACTAAATTACTAAATCTAGGACACCTTTTGGGGGATTATAGTTTGGGAGAAATAAAATATTCTTGTTTTTAACCATCCTGTTATAAGTATTTCTTTATCCTGATAATATTAAGCCAACACCGTAGTCTTAAATTATTTCTGAATTTTAAATCTGTGAAGGCAGTAAATGAAATACTTGTTCTGCAACTGTTGAAACAAATTGTTGACTACATTAACCATAATTAAATATAAAATTTTGCCAATGATGTACAGTTTTATGGTTAAAATTGCTGTGGTTGGTTGTATTACATGACACAAAACTGTCCTCTACCTCACATGAAATAGATATTTTATATGGTTTTACTATAAAACAAGATTCATCTATCTGGTCACTTAGTTTACAAATTTTGAATTATATTTATTGAAACATGACATACTGTGCTCTTAGCTTATACCTCAATTGTATTTTGTGCTGTTTTCCATTCTCATGCCTTGTAAATAACTTGTATAGATTGTGGATTAAATTCCAAATAAAAATTTTTAATGCCAATAAAATTGTTTCAAGCCATTTTAGTATCCTGTGCAAGCTTTTCCCTTAAAAACTGACATTTTTTTTTAAATTTTAAAGTCTATTCATTACATACTAAGTGACTGAGTTAAGAAACCTTTTTTAAAAAATATAAAGCACATGCACATACTAGCTTTTAGTGATTATCCTCTTTCATAATGCTTGGACTCTTGCTTAAATGTTTTCCCCATATCCTCTACCCCTATTTCTGGTATTAGTTACCTGTTACTGTATAACAGAATTTAGCAGCTTGAAACAACAAGTATCACTATCTGAGGGGCAGAAATCCAGGCGTAGGATAGTGTGATGGCTCAGGAGCTCTTGGAAGAGTGCAGTTATGATGTTACCTGGGCTGAGTCATTTGTGTGCTGAACAGTTGGAGACCTTCTCAGCTCAGACTCACAGGCTACAGACAGGCGCTTAGTTCTTCACTGTGTGGACCTGTCCATGGAGCTCTTCATAACATGGTAATGGCTTCCCCCAAATGAGTATTACAAAGGAGAGAACGTGATGTCACAACCTTTGATGACATAGACCCTTAAGTCACAGACTGTTACTTTTGCCTTATCCCATTTGTTGGAAGTGAGTCATTAAGTCCAACCTATCCTCAATTGGAGGGACTTACACAGGGCATGGATTCGATGAATTAGGGATCATTGCGGGCCATCTTTTTTTTTTTTTTTTAACATTTTTTAGTATTATTGTGTGCCCATAAGCTTTATTTTTACCTTCATCTCTTGTAAGACAAACTTTTACATCTTAGGACTTCCCTAACAAGCAGCAAATAACAATGTTTTTTCAACAATGTCATTGCGGGCCATCTTAAAGTCTGATTACCAGACCTTCCCATTTTCATTTTCCTGTGGCAATACAAACAGAAGTGTTTAATTCAAAGGCAGTAAGTTCATTCACAGTGCTGTGTAACTATCACCACAATATCCAGAACATTTTTATTAACCTTGAAATTACTCATTCATCTTACACCCCAGCTTTTAATAGCCCTAATTCTATTCTCTGCCCCTGAATTTCTCTATTCTAGATGCCTTATATAAGTGGAATCATAAAATACTTTCATTTTGTGTCTGACTGCTTTCTGGGCTGTCTGCTATCCTTATGCCAGTACCACACTATTTTGACTATGGTAGCTTTGTAATAAGTTTTGAAGTGAAATGTGAGTCTTCCAAATTTGTTCTTTTTAAAAGATTGTTTTGGCTATTTGGGGGAGTCCCTTGAGAGTCCATGTAAATTTTACTATGGGTTTTTCTACTTTTACAAAAAACACCATTGGGATTCTGATAGGGATTGCCTTGAATCTGTGGATCAATCTGTATAAAATTGTCTTATTTTTTAAATCCTCACCCAAAGATATGCTTTTATTGATTTTAGACAGGAAGAAAGAGGCAGGGGGAGAGAGAAAGGATTGGCTGCCTCCCGCACTCACCCTGATTGGGGATCCAACCCACAACCTGGATGTGTGCCCCGACATGGACTCGAACCCATGATCCCTTAGGGTGCACTGGATGATGCTTTGACCAATGAACCATACCAGCCAGGCCTAGAATTGTCATCTTAATATTGCGTTCCAACCTATAAGCACAAGAGATCTATTTATTTACATCTTTTTAAATTTCTTTCAGCAGCATTTTGTAGTTTTTAGTCTGCAAATCTTCCCCCACCTTGGTTTAATTTATTCTTAAGTATTTTTTTGTTTGATGTATTGTGAATGGAGTTTTTTTTTTTAAAATATGTTTTTATTTATTTTAGTGAAAGGAAGGTAGAGAGAGATAGAAATAAAAATGGTAAGAGAGAATCATTGTTTAGCCTACTTCTGCATGCCCTCTTCTGGGGATCGAGCCTCAAAACTTGGGCATGTGCCCTGACCAGGAATCGAATTGTGACTTCCTGGTTCATAGCTCAATGCTCAACCACTGAGCCACATAGGCCAGGCTGGAATTGTTTTGTTAATTTCCATTTTAGGTTGTTCATTGCTAGTAAGTAGCAAATGCATTTCATTTTTATGTGTTGATTTTGTGTCCTGGAATTTTGCTGAATTCATTTATTAGCTCTGACAATTTCTTTTTGCTATATGTAAAATCTTTAAGGTTTTTACATATAAGATCACATCATCTGCAAATAGATAATTTTCTTCCTTTTCAATTTGGATGCTTTTAATTTCTTTTTTGCCTAATTGCTCTAGTTAGAACATCTAATACTATGTTTAATAGAAGTGGTGAAAGCAGACATTCTGTCTGTTTTTTTCTGCTCTTAGAGGGAAAGCTTTTGGCTTTTCACCACTGAGTGGTATTAAGTAAATGTTTTGTACATTATTTGTACAAAAGATTTGTACATTATTTGTACAAAAGATTTGTACATTATTTGTACATTATATGTTTTAAATATGTTTTAAGTAAATGTTTTAAATAAATTTGACTAAGGTGGAGAAAGATTTGTACATTAAAACCTATAAAACACTGCTGAAAAAAATTAAAAAAAGACATAAATAAATAGATCTCTCATATTCATAGCTTGTTTTTTCATATGTGGTCTATTTTTCATGTTGAAGTATTTTTATCATTAAAGAGTATTGAATTTTGTCAAATGCTATTTATTTAATTGAAATATATTTGACATATAACATTTATATATCGTATAATATGATGTTGAATTTGGGTTGCTAGGTTTTGTTGAGTTTTTTTTTTTTTGCAATAATAGTCATAAGGGATATTAGTCTGTAGTTTTGTCAAGTTTTTCTGTTTGTAGTGTCTTTGGTCTTGATATTAGAATACTCCTGGCTTCATAGAATTAGTTAGAAAGTATTCTCTTTGCTTTGATTATTGGAAGAGTTTGAGAAGAAATGGTGTTAAATATTCTTTGTTTGGGAGGTTTTTGCTTAAGTAATTTCTACCTATTGTACAGAATAAAAAGAACTTTAAGAGAATACTATAAACAAATATGTGCTATCAAATTAAATTGCTGTATTCTCCTTACTAGTGATAGCGTTATCCAGATTGTCTTCCTAAGTTGCTTCTGAAGGATTCTGTTTTTATAAGAATTTGTTCATCAAAGTTATTTAATTTGATGGCACATACTTGTTTATAGTATTCTCTTAAAGTTCTTTTTATTTCTGTACAATAGGTAAAAATTATTTTTTTATTTGAGTTTTGTGTTAGTCAATCTAACTAAAGTTTTGTCAATTTTGTTCTTTTTTCTTACTGTTTTTTAAGTCATTTATTATCATCTTTTTTTTCTTTTATTAAAGAGATTCTTTTAACATTTGTGCCGAGGACTGACTTTCAATAGTTGGCAGTGAGGGAGCTGCTCTGCACCTACCCCACCCAGAAGCTGGCCGTCGAGGAATGGCTTAGCGCCAGGTTCCCTGTGGCATGAACAAGTACGGCATGACCAGCGAGGGGTGGCTCCTTTTCCAGCTGCACCCTATTCCCAGGGACCAGTGGCTCTGCACCAGACCAGATCCAGAGTTTGCGACCTTAGAGCTAGAACTTCGGTTTGGCAAGCAGACAGGGAAGGTGTTTAGCTCCAATAACAATGATTACTATTTGCCCTGGCCTGACACTGACACTCAGCTAGAAACTGGACTTACCAGAATGTCAGGCACAGCTTCTGCCTTTGAAAAACTCCAGACACCTGAACAGATTATTTCAAGCAGCATGGCTAAGTTTTTTTTTTTTTTTACAAAGTGCTAGGGGAATATGAAGAGTCCATCTAGCTCAACTTGGAGGGCAAACTGTGCTTCTGTTCTAAATGACACCAGAACAGAACTCTTGAGAGATATGAGCTGTGGGGAGAGGAAATTATTGGAAAGCATTATAGGCAGAAGGAACTGCACAAGGATAGGTTGGAAGCTAAGTAGTAATGAGGGCAAATACTATATTTTCGGAGAAAATTCACCCAGTTAAATGAGAAACTAAACAGCATAATTTGGGTAATTCATGATTTGAGAAAAGCATGCCTAAGACACCGTGGGAACGCTTCAGAACTTCATAGGAAGATACAGGAAAATCCTGTCATAGGAAGTTCTTGGGCTAATTAATTTTGGGTGACTGGAAAGTAGCTGGGTGGAGACAGTCATTTCCTGCAGGATAAAGGGCAGGTGGAAAGCATAGGGAATGAGAAACTAGCAAGAAGTTCATTAGGTCTGTTGTGGACATTGCTTCAGGGTAGGGGGCTGCACAATGGAGGGGAAGGGTTGCTGTGAGAGTTGTGTCATAAAAGGCCTGCAATATCTGGGATCCTAAAGGGGTTGAACTATGTTGAAGGTGAAGAGGACTGCCAATGAGATGGTGACATAATCAGAATGGCCCTACTGTACATAGGGACATGATTACTCTTTAAAAAAAAAAAAATCAATGGTTTTTTTAATCAGTTTTTTAAAAATATATTTTCTTATTGATTTCAGAGAGAATTATTGATCATCCACCTCCTGCATGCCTCCCTTACTAGGGATCATGCCCGCAATCTGGGCATGTGCCCTTGATGAGAATTAAACACAGGACCCTTCAGTGGATAGAGCATAAGCTGATGCTTTATCCACTGAACTAAACTGGATAGGGCATGAGTGCTCTTTATTTACTCTTATAATAATATTTTAAAATACGGAAAATAGAGAAACCACGATGGTGGCATAGGTAAACACCTGAACTGCTGCCTCGCACAACAATTTCAAAACTACAACTAAAAGACAAAACAGACATCATCCCAAACTACAGGAAGGCTGGCTGAGTGGAAATTCTACAACTAGAAGGAAAGAGAAAAGCACACTGAGACTCATAGTAGCTGTGGAAATAAAGGCAGAGGTACAGAGGCATGTATGTGCAGAAGGCTGGCAACTGAGTATATGGCTAGCTTTTTCAAGCGGGAGGAAGATACAAGCTCCCGACTGTTCTGAACTCCAGTTCTGGGCGAGACCCTGGGGACCCAGACTTATATGGGGAGAAACTGGACTGTCTGGCAATGGGCGAAACTCGGGCAGCTTTCTTTCAGAGGTGCTTGCAGCAATTACTGATTACCATGGGACACTGAGACCCAGGGCCTCTTAGCACAGGGCTGATGGGAAGCCATTGCTGTTTGCTCTGCCCTGAGACTCCGCCCCATCCAAGCTGAGTGCAGAGGCTTTTGCATATGAATGGCCTGGTCCTTTGAATTATAAACTTACCTAACAAACTGCAGCTGAATCAGTGAGACCCAGAACATTCAAAAGAAGGCTCAAGGCCCCGCAGCAGCTTTCATTGCTTCACAGCTGGACCACATCTGGGCACCTCCAAAACCTAAACAAAGAAGAGGAATCTGCAAATCTCTCCATAGCTCCTGCTGGGTGGCCTCAGGCAGAGGCTAAATAGCACCTCCTTGGAGATCCAAGCGCTAGTGTATCCAGTGGTCAGACTAGGACCATCCAGATTACAACTCCTCAGATCCATAAGGGATACACACAGGGAGCAGACTCAGTGAACACCAAAGTCCCACTGAAGCAAGTTTTGTCTCATAAGGGTATCTCCAGCACAGAAGTTCTCCCAGTGTAGACACAGCTGATCCTCACAGCCAATTGGCCTGGAGGTCAATTCCTCCCAGTGATACCAACAACAATCAAGGCTTGACTATAACAAGATTGTCCATACAGCCCACAAAGGGGTGCACCAAGAGTGTCCACCTCAGGTAACTGGGGAGACTGAGCCATGGGCCCTATAAGACACCTAGCACACAAAGCCACTCTATTAACTCAGGGAAGCAGCCAAAATGTGGAGATAAAGACACAGGTCACAAATGAAAGAAATATAGGAAAGCAAATGGCTGGATATAGAGTTCAAAACCACGATTATAAGGTTTTTCAAGAATTTTCTAGAAAAGGCTGATAAATTTAGTGAGACTCTCAAGGATATGAAAATGAACCAACTAGAAATTAAGCATACACTGACTGAAATAAAGAATAATATACAGAGATCCAACAGCAGACTAGAGGATCACAAGAATCAAGTCAAAAATTTAAAAAACAAAGAAGCAAAAACACCCAACTAGAAAAGCAAAAAGCAAAAAGAATCCAAAAATATGAAGAGAGTGTAAGGAGCCTCTGAGACAACTTTAAGCATACCAACATCTGAATTATGGGGGTGCCAGAAGAAGAGAGAGAGCAAGATACTGAAAACCTACTTGAAGAAATAATGACTGCAAACTTTCCCCACCTGGTGAAAGAAATAGACTTACAAGTCCAGAAAGCACACAGAACCCCAAACAAAAGGAATCCAAAGAGGACCACACCAAGACACATCGTAATTAAAATGCCAAGAGCAAAAAACAGTGAGAGAATATTAAAAGCAGCAAGAAAAAAACAGTTTGTTACCTACAAGGGAGCACCCATACGATTGTCAGCTGATTTCTCAACAGAAACTATGCAGGCCAGATGGGAGTGGCAAGAAATATTCAAAGTGATGAATAGCAAGAACCTACAACCAAGATTACTCTACCCAGCAAAGCTATCATTCACAATTGAAGCTCAGATAAAGAGCTTCACAGATAAGAAAAAGCTAAGGGTGTTCATCAACACCAAACCAGTACTATATGTAATGCTGAAGGGTATTCTTTAAAAAGAGGAAGAAGAAGAAAAAGGTAAAGATACAAATTATGAACAACAAATACATATCTATCAACAAGTGAATCTAAAATCAAGTGAATAAAAAATCTGATGAACAGAATAAACTGGTGAATATAATAGAATCAGGGACATAGAAAGGGAGTGGACTGACAATTCTCAGGGAGAAAGGGGAGAGGGGGTGTGGGAAAAGACTGGACAAAAATCTTATACCTATGGATGAGGACAGTTCAGCGGGGAGGGGGGTGAGAGGG